>JAFBJT010108954.1:14834-39217 GCA_016785325.1 Chascanopsetta lugubris
TGAATAGACATTAATGGGCTCATGTAAGGGTCATGGGAAAAAATAAAACATTTAAGAAATAGTGAGGTCAGGAAAAAGTCAGTCTACGATCGTTTTGAAATATTTCACTTCACCACTAGAGGTCACCAAATCTTGCACACTGCACCTTCAAAGGTGAAAAGCTTGAATAGTTCATTTGATTGTTTCTTCTTATCTCCAGGTGTTAAAGATTTCCTTACTCGGCCACAGAAAACGAATCATCGCCTCCTTAGCCGAGAGGCCGTACGAGGAGCCACCGATCAAACCTCCTCGATTGTCTCAGATCAGGGTGAGAAAACTAAAAGCACTCTGGAGTGGAATGTTTATTTCTCCTTGTGTGGTTGATTTATTATGGGATGTCGCTGCAGTGCCAAGACCTGCCCGGATCCCACACCTCGTCCCCCCTCAGCCAGATGGAGTCGTACTCCGGTCGATCCATGGACCCTCTGCTGCCTGTCCCGGAGCCGGGCAGGAAAAAAGCGCCAGACACCGACTACGACGTCGGCCAAAGATACCGCAGCGAACGACACAAAGCTCATGTACGTTTATCTTATCTCTCTCACTCCAGCAGCTACACACTGTCCCGGATCCCCTGTGTGATGCAGTGATTGTGTAACCACGGTGACTTATGCTTCCAGGACCGGTACGAGGAGCGGCATCGAGAGCCCCGTCTGACTTTGCGACCTCCCAGCCTGGCGGCGCCGTACGCTCCGGTCCAAAACTGGCACCACCAACCCGAGAAGCTCATTTTTGAATGCTGCGCTTACGAAGCCAATGTACTTTTACATTTTTTTTTTAATTACCTTCCCCAAATGACTTCGTCATCGTCAAACCCTCACAGTAACACTGAGTTGTCCTCTCCCCTCTAGTACCTTGGTTCCATGCTCATTAAGGATCTGCGGGGGACCGAGTCCACGCAGGATGCTTGTGCCAAAATGCGGGTATGCTACGAGTAGCCACAGCACTGAAACATGACATTGTGACTACGGATGACGCATATGACTGAGGTGCCCTTCCTTTCTACTCTGCTCTGCTCTGCTCTGCTCTGCTTTTGCGGTTCCCCAGAGGTCGACGGAACAAATGAGGAAAGTTCCCACCATCGTCCTTTCCATCACGTACAAGGGCGTGAAGTTCATCGACGCGGCCAATAAGGTTTGTGTCCGCGCGTTCTTCCTCCAGTCACTTCAAGCCTTGATTTTTGTGTTTTATTAAATGTGCATTTTATTCATCCTCCTCCCAGAACATCATCGCAGAGCACGAGATCCGGAACATTTCGTGCGCGGCCCAGGACCCGGAGGACCTGTGTACGTTCGCCTACATCACCAAGGACCTGCAGACCAGTCACCACTACTGCCACGTGTTCAGCACTGTCGACGTGGTGAGAACGGCCTCTGGTTCATCTGCTTTGTGTGAATAATGCACGAGTGTAGCCACTATGCAGAGGTTTTGCCATCATGTGTATCTGCGGTTGTGTTTGTGTGTCATTGCAACACTTGTCCACTAGTTGGCCTCTTTGTGTTTGTGCCTTGTTTCCACCTGGAGACACCTCCACCTGCTTGAACCAATGGTGACTGAACCTGAGTGGATGTTATTGTTGAATGTGAAAAACAACGAACACTTCACTACCTACACAACACATTCGAATGACATAACGTGTTAACACACGCTTGTGCCTCGAATGCTTGAGGTTGTGGGTTCAGTTCCCGGCCTCTCCATCCATCCTTAGATACATGTGTTGATTTGGATAAAAGCTTACGCTAAATGAAATTGTCGGTACGCAAAGGAGGAAATAAGAAAGCCAACAAACGATCGACTGCACGAAGCTCGAGACAAAAACTTCTGGAGAATGCTGCAAACTTTCCTCGTCGGTACATTTGAATTCCGCCGGCGTCGCTTCCTGCCCTTGTTCTCTTTAGCAGATGTGACAGGCCTCACCGTCAACACTCTTATCTCCAGACGACCTTATCTCTGCTAGGTGTCACGCCTCAGCTGCGGTTGATTGCCTCCTGGTAGACACAGTGCGACTCTGGGCCGTGACAACTAGCCGTTGGTTTTACCGACTCTGTCCCCTCTGAGAGCTCCCCGCCATTATCCTGCTTATCTGCCTCATGAAGCAGCCGGCGTCATTCCACACAACTCTCAGCCGAACTGAACTTTTCCTGTCAGGTTACTGTAGGAGTTCATTCAGTTCAGATGATTTCAGAGTTCCATTTTAAATGAGACGATGTCATTTCCTGCTGTATTGCTGCATTTTGGACATTTCTAAACCATGCCGAGCGCAGACACATACTTAGCTTTGTCCACGTTTCTCCTAAATGCCTCTCCTCCCTCTCACACATCTGAGCATCATTCGAAGTCCCAGTCTCTCCTCGTCTCCTCCACAGAACCTGACCTATGAGATCATACTGACCCTGGGTCAGGCATTCGAGGTGGCCTATCAGCTGGCTCTGCAGGCCCAGAGGACCAAGCAGCAGCAGAACCTCCCAGCTGTTCCCGGCTCGGACTACAGCGACACCAAGTCCAGCCGACCGGTTCCCAAACCACGAGGCAGCGTGCGCAAGTCAGGGGTGAGTTAAAACGGCGAACATTTGATCCGACAGTTTTTTTTTAATTTTTTTTTTACCTTTAACACATCTGCTTAGAAATCATAGAATGTGAGCTCTCAATGGGAAAGTGCCATTACTAAATCAGTGGTTCACAGCTGGTCTGGGTTCGGGACCCACCATCATCTCCCAATGACGAGCCGCGACCCAAATCCAGGGTCAAGTTCTTAAATGTATTCAATGAAAAGATGGAGCGGTTTGAACCTGAGATGGATTCCTGAATAGACGGCATTAAAGATCCTCTTCAAAATAAAAGCACATGGCCGTGACCCTCAGAAAACAGGTATGCGACCCACTTTTGGGTCGCGACCCAGCAGTTGAGAATCACTGATCTATATCACACAAAATGACTAAAGGAAATAATCGTCCTCTAAGAGACAATAGATGATTACAGTATTTATATAACAATATAGTTTCATTATGATTAGACAGATCACGTTATTTTCAATGGGATTAATAATCCAAGACATTTCAAACAAGTGATGCTTTAATTCACTCTTTTCACTGTCTCTCTGTTTGTTTGTTGTTTGCTTGTTTACAATTTGATGAGTACAATGCATTTTCCCTGAACCACATGTCAACATGCACATACAGTATGTTTACACCTGTGAGCTGCCTGCTGACATCACAGTGTGACCAGAGTCCTCCTGCTTCATGCTTGCTGCTCATACCTCCTGTCTGCTTCTTCCTCTTCTCCTTCCCCTCCTCCTCATCTCTCTCTCTCTCTCTCTCTCTCTCTCTCGCTCTCTCTCTCTCTCTCTCTCTCTCGCTCTCGCTCTCTCTCCTCCTGGCGGTGTTCACCTCTCCCAGGACTCTCCTCCTCTCGACAGTCGTTGCTGTTACTGTTACACCTGCACCACCCACCGTCCCTCCCTCCCACCGCTGCACTCCTCCTCCAGCCCTGCTGCTCAGGTGCTGCCTCCTCATGCTGCCGCACTTTCATCCTCCCACGCTTTTGTTTTCTGCATTTAGATTATTAATCCCACTCTCACCTCCCTGAGACATGAACCCGCAACCCCTCTGTGTCCCATTTTGTTTTTTCTGTTCCACGTGTGTGAGAAAATATATGTACGCCTCAGTGTACCAGTATATGCTATTTTAGTTAGGATTGACTTTGGTGCCCTCTAGTGACGGTTTGATCACAGCACAGAAGAGTTTCAATCTGATTCACCCTCTGAAAGGAAGTTTTAAAAAAGTCTGTGATTGTACATTTTTATTCTTTGGTATTTATTGCCATTGTATTGTTTGATTGTTGTTGTTGTTGTTGTTGTTATCACTATTATTCAAGATGACAGTGATAACTTCTTTAATATCATGACTCACTTGTGTTGAGAGATCAGTTTGGATGAAAGTGCCACAGGAGAAAGTGCAGCCACTAATTGCATGGAAACTGTTCTTTGATCAAACTGTCACCAGAGGGCACCAAAGTCAATCCTAACTAAATATATACGGTACAATCAGTGGCTGCTCTCGCTCCTGTGGCAGTTTCATCCAAACTGATCTCTCAACACAAGTGACAGTCGTGATATTAAGGATGTTATCTCTGTCATCGTCAACATGATAACAACAACAACAACAACAATCAAACAATACAATGGCAATAAACACCAAAGCATTTTTGGTATTTTTGCTTTTTTTAAACTTAGTTTAAGAGCGTGAATCCGATTGAGGGAGTGAGAGAGTTCCATCTCTGATATGTTTATTACATTATATTGTGTTTATAGATATTGATGAATAAATGTTGTCATTTGTTGCATAACCGTGTTTCCAGGGCGACATGGTGGACCAGGAGGGTGACGGTCAGTCCCAGGGCAGCGCCACCTGGCTCGTGGACCCCAAGGAATCCAAGCGCACGATCAGCACTAAGTATGAGACCACCATTTTCTGAGTGGATCCCTCCACCTCCTCCTCCACCTCCACCTCCTCCTCCTCCTCCTCCTCCTCCTCCTCCTCCTCCTCCTGGGCCTGATCTCACTCCTCTTTCTTCCTTTATCCCTCTTTCCTCCTGTGTGCCTTCCACTGTGACTCTTCCTCTCTCTCTCTCTCTCTCTCTCTCTCTCTCTCTCTCTCTCTCTCTCTCTCTCTCTCTCTCTCTCTCTCTCTCTCTCTGGGCTGGATCCCCCCCACACACCCCCCCCGTCTCACTCCGGCCATGTCCCACTCCACTAGCTGTAACCCCCCCCCCACGTTATTAACCCTCCTGGCGCTGACACCACTCCGCTCACCTTTAATAATCTCCCCTCTCTTTGCCTGGTTTGCTCCCCCCCCCCCCCCCCCCACGTTATTAACCCTCCTGGCGCTGACACCACTCCGCTCACCTTTAATAATCTCCCCTCTCTTTGCCTGGTTTGCTTCCTGGACTTTCGCGCTTCCTCTCCTCCTCCTCCTCCTCCTCCTCCTCCTCTCCGTGCATCCTGCTGTGTCCACCGGGTGACGAGCTCTTCTCTGTCTCTCGGTGCTCTCCCCGCTCTGTTAGGCGACGCCCACTCTGAGACTCGTGACGTTTCCCACCCCCTGACAAATCTCGAAATGCCACAGCCTGAAAGTGAGACCCCTGCAGGCGGCACGCGGCCTCGCACCTGGATGGACGTGTTTCCAAGAGGCAGCCTGAGAAAACCGGTCCTGTAATTCTATGCATCTGTTGGAATTCAGAGCTGGTTGTCATGGTTATGGAGAGGCTACTCGGAGAGGAGGAGTCTTTTTTGTTTTTGTTTTGTTTTTTTTACTCAAAGCCAAAGGAGGATGAGATCGTAGCACTGTGATAAGTTTTCGTTTTGCAGCTATTGAAGTTTTCATTTTCGGGGGGCGGGGGGGGGGTCTCCTCATACGGCAGAGAGGCTGATACAGACCTGCATGTTCGAGGTCTGAGCTGCTCCTGAAAACAACAACAGCAACAGCAACAACAACAACAACGACAACAACCCCCGCCGCCATCATGAGACTCGCATGCCCTCTTTTCTCTACTAATCAGAACTTGAAACCTGATGTCTCCTCTGGAGTGAACTAACTTTAACCAAGCACTTTTTACCCAAACCCTGAGTGTGTCAGAACAAGTGCATCTTCCCTCATCTTCCTCTTCTTTTTACAACTAATGCCTTCTGTGTGCGTGTGTGTGTGTGTGTGTGTGTGTGTGTTTCCCATCAACATTGCCTTTTGTTCTAGTCAGTCACAACATGTTAAAGGCACAGCGTGTAGGACTGAGGTGAAGAGGAAACCTGAGTGAGGTTTTCATGCCGGTGTATTCCTCCAAATATACAAATGATTCATTTCTTATCCCAAGTACGAAGCCAGAATCTGCTCAAAATGGAAGCACATACACACCTTTAAAATGTTGTAGCTGTTTTCAGATGTGTTCTGCATTAAAGGTGTAGTGTGTAAGGTTTGGTGACATATGGTGAGGAAGCTTCATGTTGTATCCATCACCTCACCCTTACCCTTCCAAGTCTGCAGGAGAACCTATAGTAAAAACATGGCAGCCCCCGTAGAGAGGACCTGCTCCCCATGTAAATACACATTAATGGGCTCATTTAAGGCTAATGGGAAAAAATCCAGTACATTTAGGTTGATTATGAAAATGTCAGTATGTCATTGTTTTGTTGCATTTTTTTCAACCAATAGAAGCGACAGCAATGACCAAAATCTCACACACTGTACCTTTAATTGTCAGAGGTTGTGCCTGTGTGAACCAAGCAGCAGGGATGGCCACTTGAGGCTGGCTCCAGGAGCGGGTCAGTCCCCTCAGACTGGTTGCCGTGACGACGGTAGTAAACAAAGACATTGCAGTTCCAGTCTCTGCCGTGGAATTCATACACACTGTCCTTCCTGCTGCTGCTCTGGATACTTTGCGTGCACCACTTCCTGCCTAGGTATCACAGCAGTGTGAGTCCGCAATAACCTCACCGCTAAATCTTTCGCACTGTACCTTTAATAGTTGCAGCTGTGAAAGGAATCTTGATGTGTCACTCTCCATGTCCACTGTTTCAGTGTCATTTTGTACTTTGAGTTAACCTCCCTGTTTTTTGTGTGTGCGTCTGTGTCCCTTCCCCCATAGCTGAACACTGTGGCCACGCCCCCCACCCCCCCAGAGCCCTGTTGCATGGTGGGTAGGATTTTTTTTTTTTTCCTTTTCTTTTCTTTCTTTGACCCAGTTCCCAACCGCACATCCTGGGATCACCTGGTGATCTCAGCTCGCCACGGTATCACTCGGGCCTGGAACACTCACCTGACCTCGCCGACGTCACTCCACCTACTCACATGTAGCTTCCTGTCTGTCAGGGCATGTTCTCATGCTACAGTGTGGACGATCTTTGTTTGTTTGTTTGTTTGTTTGTTTGTTTGTTTGTTTTGATTGAAAGGTACAAACTCTCAGTACGAGGCCTCACACTGTCGGTACACACTCCCTCCCTCTCCTTCATGTAAACACTGTAGCGTCTCCTCTTTCACAACAATGTAACTGTGATCTCTTTGCGCACGGGAGGGAGTTTCTAACCAAACTCAAAAAAGGGCAGAGAAGGCGACACTACAAATACTGTTTTGTTTGTTTATTTTTCAATTTGATTTGAACGTTTTCTCTCTCTCTCTTTGTATTGTTTTGTTTTATAGGGCAATGACATGTCCTAAAGCAGAAACTGGATCAGGCGTCTCTCTCTCTCTCTCTCTCTCTCTCTCTCTCTCTCTCTCTCTCTCTCTCTCCCTTTCCCTCAATCTAAACAAGATAATTCGCCAAACCTGCCACGCAGGCCGGTACGTCTTTCGTTTTTTTTTTTTTAGCTGCAGATCGGAACAATAGGACGTAGCAGGACAAACTCTCCCCCGACTGTCAATGGTACTGTTTTCTCGTTTGTGTTTCAGTCGGTCCCTGTGTGTTCTTGGGTTGATCTGTTATACGTACATGTGGTACCGTGTCAGGCCAGTTTGTTGACTGTGTGGTTGGCCGGGTTGCTGGGCCTGATGGTGTCGGCAACTTCAGTCTGGTCCAGCTCTGCTTTTCGCTGAGGATCAGGAGAGAGAGAGAGAGAGAGAGGGAGAGAGAGAGAGAGAGAGAGAGAGATCGAGAGAGATCTTATCTGATGACATCAACAATGAGAATGATATTGTACATGGATCTAGCAGTCTGTATTTTGATACTTGAATGATTTTTGCTTTTATAGATATCTATATCTATATAGCATATATATATATATATATATATATATGCATATATGTATATGTATGTATGTACGTATGTAATTTTTTTGACATTTGTCAAAAGAGAGAAAAGGACTATGTCTTATAAAACATATCGTGAATTTAAAGAAAAAAACCCTGTGATTTAAAAAGAAAAAAATAATAAGGCTGAGAAAACAGAGACTCAGACGAGGGACCTCACTTCAGAAAAAAAAAGATTGTACATAATCTTGGGCTTCCAGTCTTTTTTATGAATATTTTTCATAACTGTGCAACTAATAAATGGCGCGATTAGAAATGTTGTGTCTTTGTCATCACTGGTCATGTTTAAAGGGCTAGTATGCTGGATTTTATTTTGAAAAGACCAAAGCACTGACTCATATACAAGTAATTCGAGACAGCATCAACGTCTTGCTCAAGGACGGGAATCTAACCCCTCTGGTTAGAGCATGTTATGGTTTTTTGTGAGTGTATCATTTCAAATGTATTCAAATCTTGTCACATTTTTCAAGTTGCTGCAGCTCCTTGATGGTTTCCGTCTCTGTCTTTCAGAAGAGGAAGCGAGTCGCCAAAAGAAAACAAGCACAGCTGTAATTTAAATGCCAACCTCTGTCAAAGTTTGGCAGCAGGGTTGACTCATCCATCCGTCACTGTCAGATCACAGCTGACAGTCTATAAGAGGCCGGTTACCATAGTAACAGGTCATTTGTGAATCAAAAACAAGCTCCCCTCTGCACACTTCAGAGTCCCCGTCATGCTGTTTGTGTGTTTGACCGGTAGGTGGCAGTATTTGGAGGAAAACACTCATGGAGTGAACATGCACTTTAGATAATACTTTTCTTCATGTTGCCTCATTTTAGTCTCATTTTAAAGGTCCAGTGTGCAAAATTTAGTTGAAATAACTTCAGTTTATATCGTTTCAAATGTAATGAAAACATTTTTTTTATTGTATTCTCATGAATGTTGATTCATCTTAAAGAACAAATTACCCTTTATTGAGCCCTTTATGTTTATCGCCTAAGAAGGTCCTCGCAGATGAAGCAACCATGTTGTGAAACTGTTTTGTCTTTTCACAGTAATCCAGAATGGACAAAATAAGCACTTAATGTATTTGGAATTCCATTTCTGCAAAAACAACGGGATTACATTTTTCACAATGGACCTTTAAAGTTTTGATCATCCAACCAAGCTTTCCCAAACTAAGAGGTACCTGTTATTACCTGTTATCATTTAAATAGACAATAGTCAGTAAACATTTTATACAAGTGCTTGTCTGATTTCCATTATTTCCTCAGTGCTTTGATCAGTGTGCCCTCATTAAGTTAATTTTTATAGAATATTGTTTTTATGCTCCTTTCTACAGGCTTCAGAAAACAATGCAGGTTAAATTGAATTACAGGAGTTTGACTGGGGAAAAATAAAAATCTTATTTTTATTACATCCCTCATATAATGATGTCACAGAGAGGAAATCATAAACTTAATAAAACATCCCGTCACTGACCAACATTCGAGAAAGCTTCAATTTCATTTGATGAACAGTTGATGACAGTTCATGAAATATAACCGCTTGTTTCAAACTCACTGTGAGATCGGTGTGTGTAAACAAACAAAGATGATCACTACCTCCATAAAGTTCCGTTTGTATTTGGGAAAAATAATTAGCAAAACAACTCTTGGGGCTTTCGCGATGAGACAAGAGAACTCACAAACAGAATTTAATGGCACCGCTTCCTAATAACATGACCGCACGAAGAATGAATTAAATGGGATGAATTGTACAAAACATTGTTTTCCCGCAGGTTGTGATGTAATAATCTCTTGTTTCCTCATTACCTCAAAGTTCAATTTGGTTTAATTTCAATACTTTGCTTTATTACCAAAATACTTGCAACAGTAATTGTAATAATTTCCATGAGTCTCGGCTTTAGTTTGTGTTTGAAAGTCAGGACTTTTAAATGATGTCACCATTTTATTTTTGTTTCGTCTTTAGAAAGAATTGTGAAAATAATCCCCCTTGTCAGAGTAGTGCATTATTTTTTTCTGAATAAAGCAAATGAACAAAAAAAAACTACTTAATACATCGAACTGAATGATCAGGTTTATTTTGATGTAATCTGTAGTAATTATATGTACTAGTGACCTTTTTGTGTATACATTTATTGCAAGCCTTATATCAAATTTGAAAACTAAATATATTGTTTGGGCAGAAGCATATATATACATAAAATATATATATATATACTGTATCTAATATTGTACTAATATTAATGTATAAAACATCGAACTATTATCTTGTATATAATAAAACTACTGGGCAAACACACAAATATGAAGACCTATGAGTGGTTGCCTTCATTTTGCTGCTGTTTAGGCTCTTCCTTGATGACGTACCAGTCAGGTATTCTCTGATTGGCTGGGCGCCAACCGGAGGCTGCCTCTGATTGGCTCACCTGGCTGAGATTGTTCCGCACCTGTCGTGTCGCCTGTCTCAGATTCATCTGACTCCAGAGCCGAACAGCGGAAGCAGCAGCAGCGGTGCGGGGGAGAGATTCACCCCCCGACATGAGGGACTGACACCGGGAAACTTCTACTGCTGTCACCACCTGTTACCACCCGGAAACTCATCTCTGTTACACCCCGGTGAGTTTGTGGAAGTTATTCAAAATGTCCGCCCCTGTTGTTTGTCAAGGTTACTTCCGGTAGAGGCGACAACAAGTTGTTGAGCTACTTAGAACCCTCAAAGTGTCCGAATTCTGCCGTACGTGTGTGTGAACGCTAAATTCACTTACTTGTTCCCTTATCTCTCATTATTTTCAGTATTTTGATGTCTGTGTTAAAATGCTTGTATTTTCGATTGAAATTGAACTTTAGCTCCTCACACCAGTGTCTTCTGTCATTTACCAGCAAATATTCTACTGGGTTTCCATTGAACATTAGAGGGATAGTAACAGTCTATATCTAACATACAGAAATACATTAAAATACAACGATGCAAGGACATAACATTGATTCCACTAAACTCACCTTCAATCAGCATGCTCGAGTGCTTCCATGCTATTTTTTAAATCTATTTTTAAATCTAGGTCATGAGATTGTAGGAGTGTGATATAAATGTTAGTCACACTAACATGTCATCCTGAGTCTGATGTCATTACTATTGTTTTGTGACATTAGAGTGATTTCTCCTGCTGTGTAAAAGAACAACAGCAACAATAGAAACCATCAAATTGAAAACTGAAAGTATAAAACATTCAATATAATGATGCAGTCACACAGAAGTGCACAATACTCAGTATGTAGGTGCACGCCTGAGTGGTTCCATAGCGTTTATTTTCCTTTTTTTGTTAAATATTGTTTAGTGAGTATAAATGATTCAGATTCAGGAAACTTTATTTATCCCTGTGGGGCCATTTAAATGATACTCATTCTCAATTAAGTCTCTTAGCATTAATGTTTAACTTGACTCAACAACATGTTTATACTTTAATGGATTTGTGTTCACTCTATTTTAGATGTAGTTTGATGAAAATGTTGACATCTCAGTGCGCAGTACTCAATACTGAGTATTTCCATGCTTGATATAATTTGAGTGTGTAGTGTATGATGTACACTTGTGTAAACGATGCTCATCCTGTGTATCAGATACAGTCATCGGTTGGATAATCCGGTGAAATCCCTCCCCGGTCATTTCAGTCATTGGCAAAACTTTCCACGCTCTTTTGAGGCCCGAGTTTCTCTCTGACACATTGATCAGAAATCACCTCGTGTTTAGTAGTTTGTTGAGCAGGCGCAGAGCGAACCAAAGAAAAGGTTCAAATATTTGCACACATATGTCAATAGAGGTGGTTTTAGTCGGATGAGGTGCCAAGCTAAACATTAATGGAATATTTCAGCTCGATGCAGCAGACTTGAGAGTTTCGCAACCTGCTGCTCATACATGAACTTTTGTTGACGCTTAATCATTAAACCAGTTCTCTGACTGGCTGCCCTTGAACACATACCTCACATAATTGTGTCAGACCCCTAATGCAGGAACATGATGATGATGATGATGATGATGATGATGATGATTCCCGTGTTGCTAATGAGTCTGTACAGCTGCGCTCAGTGTAAACTCATTAAAACCTCCAGCTGCTGAGAACCTCGCCTGTGCTTAGATGTGATCCGAGCGGAACGCCCTAGTCACATCCCGGCGCTCCATTCAATAGTCGTCTTTTTTTTTTCTTCTTTTTTTTTGAAGGAGCCAGCAAAGCGACATTCCTGTCTCTATTAAATCGCTGAGTCAGCTGAGGGTGTAGTAGTGAGTGAGTGAGCTGGTTCGCCGCCGGCTGCTGAGACTTTGGGCATCAAGCATCTGGCTCCGCTGATGTCAGCGGTGATTAACAGCCATGCTGACTCTCTCTCTCTCTCTCTCGCTCTCTCTCGCTCTCTCTCTCTCTCTCTCTCTCTCTCTCTCTCTCTCGCTCTCTCTGTCTCTGTCTCTGTCTCTGTCTCTATCTCTGTCTCTGTCTCTGCGAGGACGGAGCCGGAGCTGCCATGTCAGTCAGCTGGTGTGTTGCCTGAAAACATGCGAGAATGTGGGTGTTGGTCCCCGGGTTTGTTTTACACAATTGGTGTGTCTCCTTGGCAACAAGCCACAACTCATTTCGCCAGCTGTTGAATTTACGACTGTCATGCGTCTAAATAAAACACGCAAATATGGCCGATTGTTGCCTCTTTACGCGTTGGCTCATCGTGTGTCTGACCTCGAAGTTACGGTCGGTTTGACAAAATCGCGATGTCTTCAGTAGCTTCGGTAGCTCCATCGAGCGTTGAAAGCAAGACGTACACTACTGTCAAGTGCAAGTTTCAGGCGTGGGCTGCATTCCATTATACTTTCAGATTTTTCTTCGGGACAATAAAAAAAATGGAGCGTGGGCCACAGTTGGCCCCCTGGCGCCACAGTTTTGACAGATAGTGCGCCATAGTGATCAGCCTCGTAGTTTTCATCTCAAGGAAAAAAGTCAACGGGATTCTTATACTGGATTTTGGTTAAAATGTTGAAAAAAAGGTTGATGTTAGGCTCTTAATGATGAACTGTCACATGAGGTCACCACCACCACAGGAAACAGGTTTAATGACATATAATGTCCCAGACAGGCTGTTTTCAGATTTAAAATGTAGGGAAATCATTGAAATGTTGGTTTCTATTGTGTTTGACTTTGGATGTAATTTATTCCTGTGGTAATCGTACAAACACAATTCTCCCCCTTTTTGAATTTCAGCTTTTCAACCCTTGTCATTTTCTGGGTATTTTCACCGCCCGGTGACTCCTGTTGAAAACAATTTGAAAAGGAAAACTGCTCCCAACACCCATCCAGGGGATTTGTCTTTATTTATGCTGCGCAGGAAAAGATCAACAAAACCAAGGAAATGAATCATGATTTACGCTTTTAATATCATGAGTAACCTTCTCAAAGTTAAACGACTCTCATGGAACATCGGGGTCGTAGAAATACCAAGGTTCCGCTGCTGTGATTCAGAACATTCTGATTACACATCTAGAATTAAAAACCAATAAATGCCCAGAATCATTTGGGGTGAATTATTCAGATTTTATTTATTCACATCAAATTATTTTCCCCAAAATCTTTTCCAAACTCTCCCAAACTCCCCACACAGGCCTGGAATGCAGCTGTGGTGGTGAAAAACATTGAAGTCATTATGTATTTATTCACTTTTGGCCTAAAGGTAGCTCAGTTTAATCCAAACGTATTTTATTTTCTGCCTCTAAAATATCCAACATGTGCTCATTTAAAGTCGGGGAAAGTAAATTTTCCCAGATGAGAAAAATCCCAGGAAATAGACCGGACTTTCTAAAATGTCAGAGGAGTTAGATTTTAAATCCCAAGACATTAACCTTTAATTTATCTTCATCTGTGATTTGCCTTTTTATCTTTTATTTTGCAGTAATCACTGACCTATACAAAAGTGATGTCAGTGATGACTCAGCTTATTTTGCACAGATCAGATTCTGCCGTGTTCTCGTCCTCTGAACTACACTAGAAGCTGTTGTTTACTTTGAAGTGCACTTTGTTGTACACGTACAGAGTCGACTACTGTGACACTGAGGACTGTAATGTATCATCGACTTAATCATATCTTAGTGGCAGACTGTGAAAAGTAAACATTCAATTGAAAAACATAACCATATATTTATCTAGGATTTGAACTATTCAGTGTTTTATACATAGACATGTCGGATGTAGTTGTTTAAAGGGAGTGAGAGGCCTCAGGGGAACTTCTTGCTTCACTAACTATTATCATCATTCACGGCATTAAAGGTGCAGTGTGGAGGACATGGGGACATCTAGTGGTTAAGTCACATGTCGCAGCTGAGAGTCCCTCACCTCACTCTTCCCTTCCAAGCATCTAGGAGAACCTTGTCGTCAAGACTTAAATACATACCGACAATTTACCATTAGTATTTTGTTTATATAAAAAAACGACTCCATAATTATATTATATTTCAATCCTATGAATTAAACTACTTTCACCAGAGTGTCATAGATTTGACAGTTACAGGCTCAGGAGGGATTTTGGAGTCAGATTCACAAACTGTGACTCGTGGGAAACTCCAGGTTTAATCAAACCTCAGAGATAAGGGAATAATTAAGTTGATAGCTTTCTCTCTCTCTCTCTCTCTCTCTCTCACGCACACACACACACACACACACACACACTTGACCTTGTGGCTGAGCAGCTGTGGGAAGAACAAACCTGGTGAAGCTTTTGTCTGACTGCACCTCAGTGACCCGGTTAATCCACTGTTTGAACTTGATTTGATCAAATATCCTTTGTACGTTTGTTTGCTGGTGCGTGGGAGAACTTTGAGTTAAAGGTGCAGTGTGTACGATTTTGGTCATTTTTATCACTTCAAAACAATTGCATACTGACATTCTCATGAATGTATGATCACGTAAAATGTTCAATCTTTTTTCCCTCACCCTGGAATGAGCCCATTAATGTATGTTTACATGAGGACGGGGGTCCTCTCAACGGAGGCCGCCATGTTTTTACAGTGGCCCAGAGTGGACATACTGAAGCTCTGTTGAGTTTTATCGACAACTGAAGTCCTGCATGCTGGGGAGGGGGAGGGGGAGGCAACTTCACCTCTAGATGCCACCACATCTTACACACTGCACCTTTTAAGTGGCCTCTCTCCACCGGAGTTCATCTCCCTGTTCCCATGTTGGTTCCTCCGCATCATCGTACTCTAGAAGAGGATTAGTGCGAATCCGCCCCGGTTGTTGCCGAGCAGCCGGTGATGGTCTCCCGGGGTTTCGCTGTTGCTCCAGCCTGACTCAGCAGACAGCAGCGAGCAGAGCGGAGCGGCAGCAACACGATCCGGTCGTATCAACTGTCTGAGCACTGATGGTACATGACACCGACCATGTCACGCGTGATCACCAGCCAAGGATTTCTCCCGTTGAAGTGAATCACTGACGAGCGATACTGACACAGGATTCAGCAGAGGACCGCACTTGTAAACATCTGACCAACATCCCGCTAATCTGTTTATTTTGATCCGGGCCTCGTCTCCTCTGCGGAGAGATGTTTTTCCGACTGATGAATTCATGAATTTAGCGACTCAATTAGCCTCTCTGGTTGGATTTCATATATCACGCACTCCGGCGTTTAGCCTCTCAGATGCCTGTTGTTGTGTTTTGAACAGCAGAGTTATGAGCATCGTTTACATGTGAGCCGTAGTTTGTGGCAGGAATTTGTCTCGCTAATGGAATGAAGCGGCATTAAGAGCTGTTTTGGTTTTGCCGAGTCACTCTGGGACAAACATTGACCTCAAACGTGCTCCCTCTCATCTTTGCGTATCACGGGAAGTCACCGTCATGTTTGTTACTAAAATAGTGTCTGAAGTCATTTTAATTCAAATATACTAAATATTTTTTTCTCATAAATTAAATTGTAATCTTCTCGTTTTTTTGTCTCCTCAGAGTCGCCTGTGGTGAAACTCTCGTCGTCTCCCTTATGCAATGCCGAAGAATGACATGTGGACAGGCGGCGTTGCCATGGAACCCTTGAGCAATATGGACAGTGCCGGGAGCTGCGAGAGTGTAATCAGCATGAACTCTGGATATGTGAGTGCCTCATCAGCCCACGTCATCATCACCGCAGAGTCCGACCCGTAGTCTGATATTAGATTTCAATGTCGTCATTTGTTTATGTTCACTTGGCTCCTGAATAGTATCATTTTGGATAGATGGCTATTATTATCTTTATAAACAGATGTTACGAGTTAATATTTTCTAGTTCAGCTACAATAACAATAACATTATCGTAAGCTGTAATGGCAATCACTTGACCACACCCCTCCACCACGGTCGGACCGTACGTAGGACGCAAAAGGAATCAAATCATATCATATAAGATAAATAGAATAAACAAGTTGTTTTTTTCTTTTATAAGGGTGAATGATAAAGGTTTCCTTACGACACACATATCACCACTACTCTCATTTCTTCTGTCTGAAAATCTCAGTCTGAGACTCAAAGCATAATCAGAGAATTGAGAGTTGTTCGTTGGCTTGAAACGATGTCCACAAAGACATTTACCGTCCGTGTGAGAGGAGACGTGAGGAAGTGAACGTGTTTCTGCTCAGATTCTCTCACGTTTGGAAAAAAAAAGAAAGAATTGTTCCCTGGCACCTGCAGTCACCTGAGACGAATTCCTCTGACTGCGCCGTGTTTCTACTCATTCCTTCACAGCCACTTGCACATGAAAGACTTCGACCTTGACCTCTCTCGTCTGTGTTGTCACTTGTTGTCTTTCTCACCGTCTTGTTTTGGGTAAAATGGAGGACAAAGGTCACCGACGTGACACTGACTCTGTGACAGCTAGAGGTATTGTTACGTAATGCAGTCCAATACCTCTCACCTCACACCTCCAATGAGGAGTGTAGGAGAACCTATGGTCGCCATCAGTTTGTCCATTCTGGGCTACTGTAAAAACAAAATGGCCGCGTTGCACCTGATTTAGATATAAAGGACACGTTCAAAGGTAATGAGATTGGACGTTGATGTCTGTCTCATTAATACAGCCATTATTATTATATGATGGTTTGTATCCTACATTTTTGCTAATATTTCTATGTAACCCAAATCTATGCAAATGAACTATTACAATTGAAATGTAATATATAATTAAATGTATAACTATCTTTAAAAAAAAATTCTCTTTCCTTTTTAATATGGCTCTTATGAATATGGGTTTTATAGAAGCCAGAATGTTTTTGATGTAAATGTAAACACCCTCTTGTGTGCAGAGTGAGGACAGCATGGAGCACCTGTCACCAGAGGAGCGAGCGTGTCTCATGTATCTGGAGGAAACCATTGAAGCGCTGGAGGTACAGGAGGACAGCGGCTTCTCCAACGATGAGCCAGATCCTGGATTACAGGCGGACAGGACGGGTCAGACCACCACGAACGGTAGGTCCACATCTGTGACGTGTCCCTGGGTTCCGTCTCAAAGTCACGTGAGCTAACATCAAGAATGTCCTCTCTCTTAGACCCTGTCAGTTTAAAGCCCGATGAGCTTGGAGGAGCGGAGCATCACGAGCCGCCGTCGCAGGGTCCGACGGCCGATTCTAAGCCCGCCCCCCACCACAGCGTGCTGTGTGTGACCACCGACGTTAACGGGAACCCTCAGATCGTCACCAACCCCATGCTGAGTCAGTCCGGCGCGGCCTCGGCAGTCGGCGCCGACGTGATCCCGCCCCCGTCAGACTTCATGGACAAACCGCGGCTCCGTGTTTCCCTGGACAAAGACAGAGACCAGCCTCTGTATCCGGGGGCCGCCGTCAACAGGCCGGGAGGAAGCATCGACCTGGAGCAGCTCCGTCAGAGGGCTGCCGGGAAGAGACATTCCATCGGCTCCTATCTGAGTCCAAACATGTCTGACGTGTCTTCCGCTCCGGGTCCACCAGCCGTCTCCTCCGGCTCCCAGGTGAGTCCTCCCCCTCGCTCTCCTGAGCCCCCGAGGGCGTCTCCTTCTTCCACCCCCAGCCCCCAGATGACTCCTCCTCCTCCGCGTGCTCCTTCTGAGGCTGTTGGGCCCCTGATAACTCCTCCTCCTCCTCCTCCGGAGTCTCCCGGCCCTTTGTCAAGTCCTCCTCTTTCCGAGTCCTCCGGGGTCTTTGTGATGTCTCGCCCCGAGTCTCCTGGCTCCCAGATGATGTCTCCTCCTCCGGGGTCTCCTGGCTCCCAGGCCAGGTCCTCACCCCCCGAGTCTCCTGACTCACTGATGAGGTCTCCTCCTCCAGAGTGGGCAGAGCCCAGAAGTCCCCCCGTTGTGGCCCCGAAGCCCAAGAAGCTCCCCGCCAACATCGTCCTGAAGTCGCACCGGAAGTCAGTGTCGGGCCCTGACGCCAGCTCGGGTTATTCAGGCCTCTCCGGCAGCGAGCGGATGATGCTGGACCCTCAGAGGGTCCGATTCGAGGCTCTGCGGAAGCTGGGCCTGCTGAGAGGCGACGAGATGGAGCCCGGTCCTGCTGTGAGTCCCAGACTGTCTCCCAAAACCAGAGGCTCGTGGGGAGCTCCCCCCTCTCCCGTCAGCCCAGCAGCCTCGTACACACCACCGGCGACGCCGTCCCACGCGCACGTTCACAGCCCGCCGCCGGTGACCGTGCTCCAACCGCCTCCTGTTGCCGTTGCGCCACCAGATGTCGCCGCAGTCCCCGATTTCGTCCCCGCACCTGCTGCTTTCAGGGACCCTGGCGAACCCCTGCTGTCAGAGCCGGAGGCGTCTGCTGCCGAGTCTCGTGCGCGAGAGGACACGCCTCCTCCGGTTCAGCTCACCCTGACCCCGCCCAAGAACCCGGGCATGAAAGCGGCCACGCTCGAGCGCTCGGGCTCGGGTCTCAGCGGCCTCATGGCAGGTGAAGACTCCTCGGGCAAGCGGAGCCCCTGGCAGCTGCGCAACACCCGGCCCCGCCCAGCATCCCTGGGGAGCGGGAAGGAGTTTCCGGCCTCTCCAAGAGAGCCGGCGTCCAGAGCGGAGCCGGATTCGCGGAGGTCCCTGCCGGTCCACGCCGCCTTCCCGGCCCCCAGAGACTCTCAGAAGCTGCCTCGCTCGGAGGGCATCAGCGTGCTGATCTGCCCTCGCTCGGAGAACGAAGAGGATCGCCGCGAGGCCCTGAGGAAGCTGGGGCTGCTCCGGGACTGAGGCATCCCGTCTATACTCGTCCGCCTCCATTATAAAGGCATTGTAAACCTCTTGGGAAGCATCTTTACTCGCACCTGTATGAGCTTTTTTGACCTTCTTACTTCATCATGCATTCTCACCAGCAAGGACTTGATGTGACCTGGGTAGCGTCACTCACACACCCGCATCTGCTTGTTACTGATATTCCACCGTGTTTTTAATTCCCCATCTCAACTTTCCGTCCAAGAACTTTGTGGATATCATCGACTCCATCTCTGTCTCTGGGGTTTTTGTAAATTAAATGTTGCTATTTTAAAGAGGTGAAAATGACTTGGGATTTGAATGTGTCCTCAGGTTCTGCCGGTGGTTACATCAAGGCTGGTTTGACAGGTTCCTCCCTGGCACCGCTGTGATGCCACTTCCCTCTTTACCTCTGCTTTTTATAGATTTCGAAAGGTAACTTTGGTTACTGCTCTCAAATCCTGGAATTAGCTGGAAGTCATAATCTGACCGCTGGACCACAACATGGTTTCGAACAAGCAAAGGCTTGTATTCACATTTGTAAAGCTCAGAAGGGAGGAAGCTCTTTAGCCATCAAGACCAGGATACTCACATGTTTTGATTAGTAATATCTTCCTAAACTTTGTTTTAAGTGGAAGTGCATTAGTATTTCAAATCCAACATTCGCCCAATGATGATCGCCAAAATAGAAAACTGTGTAATGACATGTGGTCCTTGCTTGTTAGCCACCATCTTTTTAAGCGCCACGATACCTTAGAATTCCATAAATGGGCCGTGTGCTGTTTTACATCGTGTCCTACATGGTCTCGTAGTCGTGAGCTCAGCTCGTATTTCGCATGTGTGAGTGAAAAGCAATGGACACTACAGACAGTACCTGTGTTGTGTAGCTTGACTGTCACTCACTTGGGCTCTATGCAAATGGCTTGTGATATGAATCTGAGACTGGGAGGTTTTACTCACAAATGTGACCACGTGTCTAATCCCTCTCTGGAGCTCGTCTGTTTTCTGGTTCTGCCTCGGCGCCTTTATCTGATGTGATGTTAAGAGAACTGGTGCGACCTGTTTTTCCTCAACTCCCGCTCCGGCCTTTATGCAACACCTCCGCTGCTCCCGCTGGCACATTTATGAGGCGACGAGCCGCCGCTCTGAAAAACTCCAGACCTTGACAGACAAAAAGATTTTGCTCTTAACCGTAATTTGCCGCCCAAGGTCAGCGACTGAACAGTTGGAAAGATGGTTCTGTGAGTTGTTTACAGCAGCTGTAACTCTCCGAGAACACAACGGGTTTTGGAGGCAACATGTTTTTCCCATTTTCTAACTTATCTGGGTCACGTTGGAAAACTCCGGCAACGGAAATCAGTGTTTATCTGCTCGTGCTGCACGGTAACATTCTGTTCATTAGCTGTGTGCATGTGTTTAACGGGTTTACACAAACAGGTTAGCATGAGACTATCGATGGACGTGGTGTGGGTCAATTGAGAAGCGGTTACATTATTTTTCTTACCACTTTTTTTTTAAAGGTCCAGTCTGTAGAATGTGTGTTTGAGAAGCTATGGCAGCCTTCAGTTTTTCCCTAGAATACAAAAGGTGTTCAGGTTTGTCCGTGCTGGGCCCCTGTAGAAACATGCTGGCACAACATGGCAGCCTCAGCCCAGGCTGCTGAAGCGCTAAATGTCAGCGTTGGGCCACGTTCCATTCTATTTTTTTTTTAGAATTGGCTGTAGACCATGTGCAGCTGTTTGGACAGCCCTGCTCCAGACCATGGAAACTGTGGCAGATTTTCATGATTTTCCCTGGACATTGTTCTTAATGAAAACAATTAGCCACTGAAACTAACGTCCGTGTGAGTGTGTGAAAGGTGCTGCGGCTCGCTAACATTTAAATACACTTGTGGGCCTTTGCTGTAGGTATGCACCTCACTGTCTAATTAATCCCACACCTTCATTTCTAAATGCGTCTCTGCATCCGAGCCAAGTGCCTTTGTGCGCCTCTGCCCTGTGCTGCACACCCTGTCCTCTTATTGTGTTTCTGACCACACCCTACATTTCTCCTGTCTCCGTGCATTATCGAAAGAAAGCATTCCCGTAATATGTTTTCGCTAAAAGTTTGTTCAGTGTTGAACGTTGTGACGTTGAGCGGTGAAGCTGCCAGCTGTGCATCCTCTTTGCTTCCAAGCAGGGGGTGATTGTGGTTTGATTGCGTGAGGTTGTGGGTTTGATTCCTAGCCTCTCCATCCACTCGCCGATGTACGTTGCATGAAGCGTGCAGGAGAAGCTATGGTGGCCCTCAGTTGCATTGAAACTCAAAAGGTAAAGTTTGTCCATTCCGAGCTACTGTAAAAACTTGGCAGACACGCTCCTGATCTGAACATCAAGGGCTCATTCCGCAGATCAGTGAAATCACTCCTTTGATGTGACCTATAACCAGCTGCAGAGAAGGAAGCAGTTCAACCAACACAGGCAGCTTTGTGCTGCTCTGTGGCATGTTGGCTGGTATGTGAACTATCTCTCCTCTCCACCTGCTCCGTGTGTGTGCGTGTGTGTGTGTGTGTGTGTGGGTGTGTGTGTGTGGACCCGCTGCCAAGCAGACCTGACGGATGCGGTGACGGCTCCTGTCACTTTCACTGCCACAGCAGGACGCTTCATAGATCTGTGCACTGAGCGGCATCACTCTGCATACACACCCTCCTCTTCCTCACCGCACACAGACGTGTGATGAAGAGGAGGCATGTAAGAGGGAGGGGCAACAACTGTTTGCAGTGCTGAATGGTTTTTACATCATGTGTTTCTGGTTTCCGAAAATGGAGCGTGAACATGTTTATCAGTCGGAGACTCTGTGGGAGGGCAGTTAAAGGGAGGATGCAAACATAAACACAGACGCTGCTCCGTAAACACGGAGAAGTAAACAGCATAGATGTTGTAAAACAGATTAAAGTACAAACAAGTCCAGTAAGTCTTAAATGTTTTCAGTGAGGCGTTTTCATATTCAGTGGTTTATCCCCATCTGAGATGATAAAAACTGAATCATATTAGATTAGTTCAGCTGAATGTATGAATTGTTGTTTTACATTCATGCCACAAAGAGCGCCCCCTATCTGGCAGATGCTGTGTTGCACCACTGTACAATATTCATATACATTTGAGTCGACCATCTCCTTATGGCCACAGTGGCATTATGTTGTCATGGCTACCTCCATCATTACAATACACTGTATCTATATACGTTTATTGAGCTTACTTTACTCAAATGGCCGCCACAGTTCACTAGAGCTTTGTTGATTAGCAGCTGACAAATTTGTCAGTGTTCCTAATAAAGTGGCCAGTATAGGTGCACATTGAGTAATTGTACTCGATTCAGTTCAAGTTGTGACTTTTGAAGTGTCAGTCTGCTTCCTTTTACACAGGTCCGCCACTAGAGGGCAGCACAGATTGGTGTTTGTGCACCAGAGCAGACGCCAACTCTGGAAAGCAGGCTGAGGCAGAGGGTTGAGAATATACCGGTAAGGTACAGATGTATATTAATGACGATAATATCACATATCAGGACATTGTGCAAAGTTTAAATATTTCTACTGTACATGAACCCACCATCACATGATACGTTTTATTCTCTCTGTCTTAAAACGTAACAGATGTCTTTTGTTTGCATTTTCTAAATGTTTTCTCAAGAAGTTCAAACCATGATGTTCATTATAAAGGGGGGGGGGGGTCTGATAAATTGTTATGGAAAGGCACAGATGATTTGTTTGCGTTAGATGTAACAGGAATTTTTTTTTTTAAACAACAGAATTTTGGTAAACCATTATTTTATTATTATCCCCATAAAAGTCAGTTTCCAGTGGAAAGAAATACAGTTCAATCAAACAATCAAACATTTGCTATAAAGACTTAAAAAGAAAAATTAATTAATGTGAAAAATCAGAAAAACACAAATTCTACATTTTCTATAAATCTACGGAGTTTATAGTTTATCGTCTAAGGTCCTAAACTCCTCCACACTCCACTCATCAGAGGCTCTGATTCATCCCCACCAGACCAGACAGGGATTCGAACGTTCATCTCTCATAATAAACAGTCTTTATAAAATATTCTTATCGTTCAAACAAAAGCAGGGAAAGAGTAACAAGTCTGTTTCCTGTGATTTCAGCCAAAGAGACATAACTTTGCAGATTGAATCCTTCACTGCCAAAAATTCTAAACAGAAAAAAATCAAACCCAAATAAATGACTTTGACTCAATTTCCATTTATTTCCCTTCGCTGATTCCCAGAAGTGCGCACAGTGGTTCAGAGAGGAATTTGGAATTCAGCCTCTGCAATAATGAAATTTGGTTCAGCTGTCGATCCACGAACACTTTCCTGATCCTGCTTCTTCGTTTTATTTACAGACATTTCTTTGGTTTGTTTGAAGGAAAGAACAAGTCATTATTTAGTCCTCTAACTGATTATGTGGTGGTGAATCAGCGTGCGTTAATGTTTTTTTTTTTTGCTTTGTTTTTTACTATTTCCTAATCTTTCTCCAAACACAATCACTTGGTCTCACTCCCTCAGGAGGAAGTGATTCAGGTCGGAGTATTAGCAAAGAATGTCAGAACTGAACGTGGGCGACTTTCTGGAAGCTTTTCCTCATCAGTGTCACAGTGACCCTGAGCACCACCGTGCCGACGTGGTCTGAACACAATCGGAGATTTATGTTTTGGGTTCTCTCACTCCCGCAATATTTTCCTTTTTGTAATGTTTACGTCACAAAGCCCCCCGGAGACGCCCCCTGCTGGAGGGGCAGGTAGCTGCTACAGAGCATATCAGGCTGTAGAGTCCCTCAGTCTGGCTGCGGGACCCGCCTTCACCCCCCCTCATGACGGGCCGCGACCCAAATCAAGGAAAATGTACCGTACATTTCACCTTGGTCAGTTTGCATATGAAAACAAACTTTAGCATCACAGGGCATTATCGTCACCTACTGTTGAGGAGCATGAGTAGACGGCACTCTGACGCGTCGAATATACCCCCTTCAAAATAAAAGCGCTGTATATTTTTCCCACTTCACTTTCTTTTGTCAGTTAAAAGGCCCTTGACCCACTGTATACAGGTCCGCGAACCACTTTTGGGTCGCGACCCACCAGTTTTTGAAATCGCTGGACTACATCCGGCCCTCACTGTTGTTCAGTGTGGCCCCCGGAGTCGAGTATGAGCTGCACTGTTTTATACATAAAGCTAGAAAACAATTTGCCAAAATATGCTTTTATTTTGAAATGCTTCCGTTCCCTGCATGTCTGATTCTGTTATGCTTGATGATTACATTCGAGGATGGAGTCTATGGGATGGACCACAATCAAGTCCACCTCTGTCCAGTTGCCTCCGTTGCCCCCCCCCCCCCCTT
>JAFBJT010108954.1:39256-49256 GCA_016785325.1 Chascanopsetta lugubris
AGACACATAAACAAATATACACATATATACACATACATATATACATATATACACATACATACATATCCACATATACATACACACATACATATATATATATATATATATATATATATATATATATATATATGTACTGTACATCCAGTATATTGAGTATATATGGTACATGTATATAGAATATATATGTCCCTGCAGGGTATCGATCAAAGCCAATACGGAAGTGGAAAAACTCGCATTTGGAAAGGTGGCCACTAGGGGCTGCCTCCGAAAGCGAGTCATAGACTCACGGACCTCATCAGGGGCTGTATAACAGAGAGGGTATTTCTCTGCGTCTCTGCAAATCACCCAAACAAAGAAACAGAACAAGAACAAAACAAGAGTAAACGTCTTCCCATTCGTAGATAATATCTTCATCTATATTCACGGCCGGCCGCCGCCGCCGCCGCCGCCGCCGCCGCCGCCTCCAGCTGTAAGCGCTGCCGTCTCCACAGGTCACCCACAGGATTATAGATCCTGCCCATCATGTGCCCGTGCACATTTCCTCGTGGTGGTTCCTCCTCCACAGCCGCTCGCTCGGCAGACAGCTCGTAGCGCGCACTTCAAAGAGTTGGTGAATCTATGTTTCACAGTGTGAACATACAGGCGACGGGGGGTGGGGGGGGTGGGGGGGGGCGTGAGATGGGATCGGACAGGCAGACGCATGCAGCCCGATGCTGCTGCAGAGGCTCCTTGTGTGATTGGCTCGGCGGAACAGAGCTCGTTTTCCGACCGACGGGCCAAACACAGACAATACACACTTCGCTGTGATCTTCTGTATAACTCAACGACAACAACAAAGGTTTTCATTAACAGTCAAAGACCACACACACACACACACACACACACACACACACACACACACACATACTGACAAAGGGACGACTGAGGAAACATATGGACGACAACGCGACCGGACAGTTAGGTCACATTGGTGTCAAGCGTCAAGGGGTGTCAAACATTAAAGGTGCAGTGTGTACGATTTGGTGACCTCTAGAGGTGAAGTCGCATGTTGTGTCCATCACCTCACCCGCACCCGTCTGAGCACGCAGGACAAACCAATGGTTGACCTCAGTTGACATTAAGAATACTGTAAAAACATGGCGGCCCCCGTAGAGAGGACCCACTCCTCGTGTCAATATACGTCAACGGGCTCATTCAACGGCAACGGAAAGCAAATAAAACAATCATACACGGTAACAACACACCAGACAACAGGTGAGTCCGACCCGTCAGGGAAACAACAGCTTCCTGTTTGTTGGACATCATCGTTACTTTCCCGTCCGTCACGTTGTCGGCGGCCATGATGAAAAGTCTCCTGGTGCTGACCCACTTCCTGACTGAATGAAAACGACAACTCAGCACCAGGGGAGGGGCGCGGCAAGCATACATTTATATATATATACACTTGGATTCAGCGTGGACCATGAAAATGTGACAGATTTCCTGAAAGAACAATGAGACGAATGTGCTTCCGCAGCAAAAGAGGGAAATCAGATCATGGAAATGATAGTGGGCCGTGGAAATGAGCAGGACAATGTGTTCTCGAACCCGGACACCGTCTTTGTCTACGTGGCCCATTCTTCTCCCCCTGTCTAAGTAATAGGTGATGTTAAGATTATTATTCATGGAGATTCATTTTGAATTCTATCCTGGAAAAAAAACACCAACAGCATTTATCCTCCTTTATTTTTGAGTGGGACGAGAAACACACCGATGAATAAAAGATGGAGGGGCTTTGGCCTGAATTAATCTTGCATCGCCAAGTTTACAGACGTCTGGAGGACTGAGCTGCGGAAGTTATACGAGAGCACGGACTCACACTTCAAACCCGGAAAACGAAACTAACGATGAGTCTATCGCTCGCTGCAGTGTGGACTCAGTGTATTCAGGTCCCCACGAGGCAGCAAAAACAAAAGTGTGTGTGAGCAAAACACACAAAGACACGTGTGGAATGTCCGAACGCTCAGCGCGATGACAGCGGGACGGAGGCGAGGAGAACGTGGACGTGACAGAGGAAGAGAACGAAAGAGCATGAAGACACACGTGCAAACATATACTACACACATAAACACACACATGTAAATGAATATATGTATTTATATAGAGATGGATGGATGGATGGATGGATGGATGGATGGATGGATGGATGGATAGGTAGATAGATAGAATACGAGACTGGCACAAAGTTGCATGGAGGCAGAGTCATGACCACGCCCACTCAGGTCACATGGTCTTGTATCAGCTTCACATCCAATCCAGGTGCCACACTCTCACTGACTCACATGAAAGAAGAAGAAAAAATCCCATCTGAAGAAAGTTTGATCGGAGTCACTTTCACGCAGGTTTTACATCAACACAGGCAGCGTTTGGTCCGGGAGCGGTTTCCTCGTCGTCTGGATCGAACGCGCAACGACTCGCCGCCCTCACACTCAAACCCATATACATGCAAATGTGGCGGCGAGAGGAAGAAAAGTTTAGACGGAGCCGAGGAGAGAGAGAAAAAAAAAATCTGATCTGATCAAATCTGGAACATTCGGGACTTTGAATGTGAGGATGAGAATGTGCACTGGATTCTAACAGTGACCATTATATCAGTTAAAGGTGCAGTGAGTAGGATTTCTAAACATATTCCAAAAGGATTACGTACGGACATTTGATGAATGATGAATCACCTAAATGTATCATTTTCCTTCCACTGACCTTAAATGAGCCCTTTAATGTGTATTTACTTGAGGAGCGGGTCCTCCCTACGGGGGCCGCCATGTTTTTACAGTAGCCCAAAGCGGACATACTAAAGGCCATTTGACTTTTAATGACAACTGAAGTGGACCACAGGTTCTCCTGCATGTTCAGAAGAGTGAGGTGATGGATACAACATGCTCCTTCACCTCTAGAGGTCACCAAATCGTACACACTGCACCTTTAAGGGAGTAAATGATTGAACCTAACAACATGTCATAATAAACTTCTTTACTTAACTCCTCCTCCTCCTCCTCCTCTTCCTCCTCCTCCTCCTCTTCCACCTCCTCCTCCTCTTTCACCTCCTCCTCCTCCACCTCCTCCTCCTCTTTCACCTCCTCCTCCTCTTCCACCTCCTCCTCCTCTCCTTCCTCCTCCTCCTCCTCCACCTCCTCTCCCTCCTCCTCTTCTTCCTCTCATTACTCTCACCCTCCCGTCCCCTCACCTCATGTTGTCCTCATACCTCATCATCTCTCCTCCTCTCCCGTCCTCTACCTCCGAGGTTTGTTTCCACCGTTGCTCTCTCTCTCTCTCTCTCTCTCTCTCCTGCCTCCCTCCTCACTTTCTCTGTCTCATCCTTTCATCTATGTTGTCCCCCCCCCCTCCACCCCCACCCCTTTATTCTCCTCTTCTCCTATGGCCAACTGCTGCTTTAACAAAAGTTTTAGTGGTGAAGTCGAGGAGTTGAGCTGATTGGTCGGGCCGTCACTGAGCCGGACGTGTGCACTCACACACACACACACACACACACACACACACACACACACACACACACACACACAAGAGGATGGAGAGACGGAGCTCTGCTGTGTTCTGCTTCGGTTCCCCCAAAACAAAATTTGTAGCCACGGGCAACGAGCTGAGCCTGATGTTATTATTATATACAGATGGAGAACAAACAAAGTTTCTAACATTTGCAGTCCAGGGCAGCTCACACTATGCACACACACACACACACACACACACACACACACGCACACACACACACACACACACGTAATTATTATAATTACATACTGTGTTTTTCAGACAGACTAAATGGTATTTTCTTGAATGCTCCTTATTTTTCTGTCCATGAATAATAAAGGAGGGGGTTCTGACGCTTTAGAATGATGGGCATGTAGAAAGACGTGGACACAGGATCAGACTCAGGGCTCCAGTCTTTCCTGTGCACCTGTTCACCGGCGCATGAGTCACTCACATCGTCTGGTGCGCCGACGTCATGGCGCCGTATAGAAATAGTACAGAATAATAGAATCATGAAACTTGGTCAAATAAGTGACACATAGAAAGCTGGTGAAGTTTCCAACTGGAAAAACCCGATGAACCGATGAGAGGATTATTATTATAATTATTTTAATTATGATTATAATTATCAATGAAAAGTTTATATATATATATATATATATATATATATAACTACATTAACGCCAACAACAACTATTATCATCGTCATCATTATCATGATCATCATAAGTTGTAAGTAATTAAATGCAAATAAAATGGAAAATAAAACAACTCAATAATAAAAGATGAAAATCTTTAATATGTTGGTATCTAAAACCAGCTTTATATGTTTAATCATGCCGGCTGGTTGGCAAACCTTTAAAGGGTTAATCCGCAGATTTATAGGCATCAAGCTAGAGCAAGGAAACAAGACACATAGAAAGCTGGTGAAGTTTCCAACTGGAAAAACCCGATGAACCGATGAGAGGATTATTATTATAATTATTTTAATTATGATTATAATTATCAATAAAAAGTTTATATACATATATACATATATATATATATATATATATATATATATATATATTAAACTACATTAACGCCAACAACAACTATTATCATTGTCATCATTATTATGATCATCATAAATTGTAAGTAATTAAATGCAAATAAAATGGAAAATAAAACAACTCAATAATAAAAGATGAAAATCTTTAATATGTTGGTATCTAAAACCAGCTTTATATGTTTAATCATGCCGGCTGGTTGGCAAACCTTTAAAGGGTTAATCCGCAGATTTATAGGCATCAAGCTAGAGCAAGGAAACAAGTCATTTTGAGCCACATGCCGCCATGTGACTAACAAAGTTGCAGTACCACTGTTTGGCCACTATGTCTTTTTCATTCTCAGCTCACCACACTTCCTGTATCCAGCTCTGATACTAACACATGCATGTTTAGGATGCATGTAAGGAAAGAAGGAAACGAGAAAGGATGCACATAAGGAAACAGGCACTCCTGCCTCCACCCTTGTGTTTTCTTTTCCTCCCTCCCTCCTTCCCTCCCTCCCTCCTCCCCCGACCCTGATGAGATGCTTTCTGACACTGCCACTGGCTGCCGGTTCCTCTAACCATCTGCAACGCACACACACACACACACACACACACACACACACACACACGCACACGTACACCCACACGCACACACACACACATTTAGTCAAACGCATTCACACAACAAACAAATTACGGTAACAGTTTCCTCTCCTCTGCCTCACTGAGCTTGTTTTGAATGTATTTACACAGCTGGATGTGGAAGCCCCGCCCACAGCGCCAACATACATGACATCACCTCTCACAGGATCGAAAGGGTTCCAGCACAGGGTTTCCTCCATTGTTGTGGATGAGTGACACATTCAAAGTGAATGTGAGTTTCCTGGTTTTCAGGGATGATGAAGATGGACACACACGATGTGAGACAGTAATATAAATGTAAAACCTCAGAAAACACACACACACACACACACACACACACACACACACACACACACACACACACACATTGCCAGGATGAATAATATCAGTGCAGCAGTTACAGCTGTTGCTTCTATTGCGCAGCAACACTGACAAGTAACTGACAACAACCGCTTCTTTCCTTTAGGCCTCATGCTCATCTGAGGATTCTAAACCTCGAATGTGATTCTCAAAACATGGTAATAATGACACATTATTATGACTATTATTAATTAATTTATTTATGTATTTATTTGTGTATGATAATAATCAGATACGGCACATGTCAGACAATGTCAGCACTGGCTTTGATTATCTTTGACATTATCTTTGATCAGCCTCCGGTCCAGCAGGGGGCAGCGTGGCGCTCAGTGTCTGATAAGTCATTGAGCGGGACACTTCCTACATCAGCTGGGAGCATGTGACCAATCACAAGAGACATGGTCAGCTGACCAATCAGAGTCGTCCGGGCTTTTGATGGGACACACTATATCTCCCAGCATGTAAACACACACACACGCACACACACACACAATTATGCATGACCTCTCCAAATACCAGCAAAATGCCTGAGAGGAACAGGGTCTGAAATAGCAGCGGACCCTGAGAAGATGCTGCTGTATGTAAATCAGCACCTGACTCATGAGTCTCTGCGCTGTGATTGGATCATTAATAATAATCAATTTAAATAGTAATTTAATTGAAAATGTTAAAACGATGGCTAATCATCAGCTCTGAGGGCACGTCTGTGAGAGCTGAACCTCAAAAACACCAATTTACATACATTAATAATAGAACATGTTTGATAACATGAATAAAAAAAAACAATGCTCCATACAATCAAGGACACACACACACACACACACACACACACACACACACACACACACACACACATTGGTACATTAAGTGTACAGTAAGGGTGTGTGAGTATTTGGCTTATACTGACTCACCACTCTTGTGTCCAAAGAGTGATTCTGCTGACTCCAGTGTTATGTCCCTAATCAGTGTGTGTGTGTGTGTGTGTGTGTGTGTGTGTGTGTGTGGTAGGACTGTATGTTTGTGGGTCTGTAAGTGTGCGCCGGTTGCGTTCCTGTACTGGCTAATGGGTTTTGTCAGTGTGACTGAACTGAGCCGAGGTCAGCGCAGCTGATCAGAGGAGCGGAGCGGCGCCTGTGCTCCGCCACAGTCTCCTTCCCATGAGCCTTCACTTTGATGGCGCTCACACGTGAAAGACGGACGTCTGGCCGTGACCGCCAGTAAATCCAGCGCTCCTCCTGATGAAGAGTCTGGGTGTCTGCGGGTGAGACGAGCCTCTGAACTGGTGTTGGTGGATGGAGACGGACGGGAGACGAGCGGAGTCTGAGGGGCGGATCATCGCCGCCGCTCACTTTAAAAGGGAACACTTACCCCTTTTTTTTGGGGGGGGGGGGCGGGGGGGGGGGGGGCTTGAAATTGGGGGGGGGGGGGGGGAGCTTGAAATTGGATGCTGAATGAAGTGTTTATTGCTGTGGGTGAGATGTAGAGACATGGGGAGGTGAAGGGGATATTATGGCGGCGCTCAGATGTCATTAAGACTCGAGGGCTGTTTTGGTTTGTCCACTCTGGGCTCACGTAGAGCCTTCAGCGCCTTCCCTCCTCTTTAACTGCTTCAAACTGTTCGTACCATGTGACAACTTGGAGCTCGATTTATGATGACAATAAAAAAAAAAAACAACCTTTAAAGGCTTCATCCTGATTGGTGGGTGTCGTCAGGGAGACACCGGGGGAAACGCAGGTTGTTGTGTTTACATGTCGTCACACAACTTATCGAACATCAGTCTGAGGGAGCTGTTTGATCTCCGGGTTTCCCGTCACTGAGAGTGGAGCTGACACCTGACGACTCACACAACACAACACACATGAGTCACTGAGGCCCATGTCCCACTGTGACACACACACACACACACACACACACACACACACACACACACATCTCCACAGTATCCATGCCTCTGAGCACTTCCCAAGAGCTCGTGCTCACATTCTGCTTCCTGTTCCGAGTGTGTGTGTGTGTGTGTGTGTGTGTGTGTGTGTCTACTGTACCATCTCAGTGTTTCCTTGTGTGTGTGTGTGTTTGTTGTGTTCCTGTGTTTGTGTTCCATGTTACGCAGTTATACTGAGCAGTGTTGGCATTTTGCTGTTGCTGCAGCCGCTTGCCTTTCATGGCCGCGCTCATGTGTCAGGGTGAACATGCCTGATGAGCGTGTTAGCACACGGATCCTCATGTGTGTGTAACCGCAGCCTGTGTGTGTGTGTGTAACCGCAGCCTGTGTGTGTGTGTAACCGCAGCCTGTACGTGTGTGTAACCGCAGCCTGTACGTGTGTGTAACCGCAGCCTGTGCGTGTGTGTAACCGCAGCCTGTGCGTGTGTGTAACCGCAGCCTGTGCGTGTGTGTAACCGCAGCCTGTGCGTGTGTGTAACCGCAGCCTGTGTGTGTGTAACCGCAGCCTGTGTGTGTGTGTAACCGCTGCCCGTGTGTGTGTAACCGCAGCCTGTGTGTGTGTGTAACTGCAGCCTGTGTGTGTGTGACACTCACAAACTCACAAAGCGCTGTTGTCTGTTTGAATCTCTGCCGTTGTTTTAAACTTGTTGCATTTCTGTTCACAGTTTTCAGAATTGACTCTTTTTTTCTTGATTAAATTAAATTGCATTTTCTATCAACTACATATTGTTTATCATTTTTGAATGGAAAGAAGAAGGAAAAGAAGAATGACCTTTTCCATCTTATGTTGTTTACATTTTATTGTAAAATGTAAACAACACTGTTCAATCAAGCAAATCATAAATCATGCCTCTTTAATCTTATTAAATACTATTCCTTGTCTTCACACCAGGGGGAGTAGATTTAATACATATTTAAAGATGCACAAAGGAGACAAAAAATTAGAGGTCTAGTTGGTTCAAAGTTGTTTCGAGTTAAGTAAGAGTCAATTTAAAGGTCCAGTGTGTAAAATTTAAGTGGAACTTTCCACTTTTTAAAATTCTATTTATACTGTGAATCGCCACTTCCAAGTCTTTCTTCACTCTTGAATGAGTTCTTTATTCATTGACATCAGGAGCAGGTCCTCCTCTCCACAGGAGGCCGCCATGTTGTTTCACCGTGATTTTCCAGTCGCTCAGAACGGACAAAGTAAACGACGTTTGAGTTGAGATGAGATCTGATCAACAATAGGTTCAAATGCTTCGAAAAGGAAGGTGCAACCTGCAGTTTCACCAAAAGATTGAATCCAATTCAACTATAAACACGTTTAAAGCAAGTCGCCTGAGAGAATCTGAATAAATACAAATGAAATTTGCATATTTTTAGAACAAAAAAGGCCACAATCGACTCACAATCACATTTCCAGTGAACGACCTCGACTGAATGAGGCTCAACGAGGCTTCGACATCACCGCCGTCATTACGTTTTCATACGTGAGTAAAAAACGCAGGGTCCGAACCAGAAGCTACGCCCCCCGTCCCCCCGTCCCCTCGTCCCCCCGTCCCTCGCCTCTGCCCATGTCCCAGGATGCACCGGGGCCTCGTGGGCAAAGTCTGGATATCACACAGCTCACAGAGCCGACATCAGCACAGCTGCCCGGTCGGCCCGCGCGGGTCTGTGCGGTTTGAAGTTCATTCCCCCCGCGCTCTTCATTTGTTCTCACATAATCAAGTTAATTCCTCTCGTCCGTTTGGGTCATTAAATTATTTTGGTCCGTCACTTTTCGCTCTTTAAGCTTTTAATGGGCTTTTCCGACCTCCGGGCGTCGTTTTATTTTAGTCGCGCGCGATTACAGATGTTTTCCGCCAAAGTTGCAGAAATAGAAATATCAGCAACGTTACATTCATTAGGACGCGCTTGGATCAGAATGTACACACACACACACACACACACACACACACAGATAAACAAACAAGGTCAAATGTGTGTGACTAAAGAGGCGAAATGTAGAGGCAGGGACACAAAGTGAGGGCGGTCGGTGAGTTTGAAGCTGGGTGATCGAGCTCAAAGCTCAGTCATGCCTGCCTGAAGATCCCTGTACGTTGTGTGTGTGTTCTACATCACTAATTCTACACTGTGCACGCGCACACACACACACACACACACACATATACACACATTACTTTCAGGAACTGCACAAAAAGCCCCTGGCCCATGAACTTTCACTTTGTTTACTTGTTGTTTTCTCTCAATCTTTGCTCTCGTTTTATTATTGTTCGCCTACGGTGGGACTAAAACACACACACACACACACGCACACACACACACACACACACTCACTCACTCACACACACACACTTTCAAAATGAAATATTCTCAATCGATAGAAATCAATTGTCCCCACAAAGACAGAAATACAAGACCACGCACACATGCACTCTAGCTAACCTGAACTTTAACCTTTGACCCTAACAGCCCATGTCATAACTTTTCAAAACAGAATATTCTAAATCACAAA
>JAFBJT010108954.1:54256-59632 GCA_016785325.1 Chascanopsetta lugubris
TGGCAGTTCAACAGACTGTTGGGTCCTGGACATGAGTCTGTATGAATATCGGACAATACGTGAGCCTGTGGATGTGCATCCTCCATCTTCATCTGCAGTGTGTGTGTGTGTGTGTGTGTGTGTGTGTGTGTGTGTGTGTGTGTGTGTGTGTGTGTGTGTGGAGGGCTTGGATTCAGCATCAAAGCCCCATTCACAGTGAAGTGGCAGAGGCAGTCTCTCTGCCTGCCACCAGCTCTAATTAGTCATTCACACTGGTTATCGCCAATCAGCATCTTCTTTTAGCTCGAAAGCGCTAACAAACCACACACACACACACACACACACACACACACACACACACAAACACACACATGCTCACTGAGGCGCGCACACTGCCATCCGGACTCCCTCCAGTAAAAGCAAAGATGGTCAAAGGGCTGGGAGGGAGTACCACAACATCAACAGCCAACAGGAAACAGGCTGCCAACACTCAGAGGTTCCACTGTGGCGCTTGATATGGAGGAAACCGTGGAAATGGAAGGAGGAGGGGAGCACACGAGGTAACAGGGAAACCAACAAAATGTCTGCCAACGCCAATAAATGGTGACAACTAGCTGAATACATTCGTTTCCAGACATTTGATTAAACAGGAAACACGGTGACATTTTCACAAATCCTCATTTCTCGTGCAACAGGACCAATGATGTCTGGAGATCAAGTCCAATCACTAACGCCGTTTTGTTTACGGACTCAAAACAACGCCGCAGACTGATGGGAATGAACCTCCGGGCGCATTCGTCTTCACGAGGCCTCGTCAGGATTCACCTGAAGCGCTCGGTCGTGAGCAGGTCACTAACGAGGCCGTGGGCGGAGCCAAACCTGAGTCCTGGACCTTTGTTTCCAAACGTTTGGAGAAAAAAAAAAATCCTGTGCTTTTATTTACTCACAACTCCCTTTTTAGTTGAAGACCTATGTCTGGTAAAAAAAACAAAACAAAAAAAAAAAAATATATATTCTTCTTGAAGGACCTGTACTACCGACTGAGCACCAAAATGGGGAAGGGGGCGTTCAAGCACGCCGCTTCCCTTCACTCGAAATCAGGTGCAGAAGCATTTCCCCCCTTTAAAGTTGCCTTATTCTTGATTGAGGACTCTGTGTTCTAGGACTTGTCAAAGTTGACTCCACTCATCAGCCTTGAAAAAGCGCAAAGTCACGACTGGACTGTCGGAGGGACCGGGACACGACCTCATGAGCGACAGCTGCACAATCCCATCACATCCCTCCTCCGTCGAATCCGACTCAGGAGGCGAATAAACAAAAAAAATAAAATAAATAAAAACCACCCACTGGCTCCACACACACGCCATCACCTGAGGCGCTTCAGAAAAGATTCCTTTATTCTAATGACATATCCTTCCACCTGTCAGCCCCCCCCCCAACCCCCTCCCCCCCTCCCCCCCCACCCTCCCTTTGCTTCCGATCGCTTGCCGCTTTGCTCAGTGGCGATCATGCGTCTGTCAGGAGGAGCGGCGGCGGCAGTTTACTGGGAGCGCGGCGGGAAAAGGTGAGAAACAGGCGAGGCGGAGCAGGCAAACACGATGAGACGGAGGGAAGCGCACGCTCCTATTTGACTGTCGACTGCGCAGCCAGGCAGGAAACGGGGGGCCACGGCCAGTCACATCCACAACATATGGGGGGGGGGGGGGGGGGGGGGGGGGGTAGAATGAGAGTTAGTGGTTAGTGGAGGCGGCGGAACTCTGGAGGGTCCGTGTCCGCACCTCCATCAACATGTGGTCTTCATGCGCCGTGTGACGCATCCATCCATTATCCAGACCACTTCTCCTCTGGGGGGCCGCGGGAGGTCTGCGCCGGTCTCAGTCCACCTTTGACTGACGCTGAGGACGGAGGACGCGCCTCCACCGCCGCGACAGAGATACTCAAAGAACCGCGAGGGAGGCAAAGGCCGTCCCCGCTGGAGTTTCATTGGGGGGCAACGTCGGGTGCAGACGGCCGAGGCGCAGCAGGAAGTGAGAAAAGGTGCAGTTCGTGGGGTCGGCCACTGGAGGCTGACTCCAGAAGGGAGCACATCCCCCATAGACCCCCATGTTAAAATGGCCAACTTTAACGTGTTCAAAGCCTGGTTTCCCTCTCAGTGTGTTACCATCCCTCACATGTGTTGCCATGACAACCCGCTGATTATCATTTCATCGACGTTTGGAATCGCGCATGATTAAGGGCGTGGCCTCTTAACGTGGTTAAGGTCGTGAGAGCGACCGGTTCAACGCCTGAACTCTCACATGGATTATGAATGAGCCACGATGAAGAATTCATCAGTGAGGTCAGGAGAAGCCGTCGCCACTCTTCTTTTCCCCCCAAAACTATTTCATCATCGTCTCTCTCTCTCGCTTAACTTTAATGTTCCCATTTATGCCCTTACACCCCCCCCCCCCTGCACACCCCACCACCCCCCCCCACACACCCTCCCGGCGTCAGCCCCCCCCCCCACCCTCCCTTTGCTTCCGATCGCTTGCCGCTTTGCTCAGTGGCGATCATGCGTCTGTCAGGAGGAGCGGCGGCGGCGGCAGTTTACTGGGAGCGCGGCGGGAAAAGGTGAGAAACAGGCGAGGCGGAGCAGGCAAACACGATGAGACGGAGGGAAGCGCACGCTCCTATTTGACTGTCGACTGCGCAGCCAGGCAGGAAACGGGGGGCCACGGCCAGTCACATGCACAACATATGGGGGGGGGGGGGGGGGGGGGGGGTNNNCTTAGGGGGGGGGGGGGGGGGTGTGTGGGGGTTAGAATGAGAGTTAGTGGAGGCGGCGGAACTCTGGAGGGTCCGTGTCCGCACCTCCATCAACATGTGGTCTTCATGCGCCGTGTGACGCATCCATCCATTATCCAGACCGGTTCTCCTCTGGGGGGCCGCGGGAGGTCTGCGCCGGTCTCAGTCCACCTTTGACTGACGCTGAGGACGGAGGACGCGCCTCCACCGTCGCGACAGAGATACTCAAAGAACCGTGAGGGAGGCAAAGGCCGTCCCCGCTGGAGTTTCATTGGGGGGCAACGTCGGGTGCAGACGGCCGAGGCGCAGCAGGAAGTGAGAAAAGGTGCAGTTCGTGGGGTCGGCCACTGGAGGCTGACTCCAGAAGGGAGCACATCCCCCATAGACCCCCATGTTAAAATGGCCAACTTTAACGTGTTCAAAGCCTGGTTTCCCTCTCAGTGTGTTACCATCCCTCACATGTGTTGCCATGACAACCCGCTGATTATCATTTCATCGACGTTTGGAATCGCGCATGATTAAGGGCGTGGCCTCTTAACGTGGTTAAGGTCGTGAGACGGCTGCTTCTCGGCACAGACTACTCTGTTATCATGTTAGTGCCGCTGTCAGCGCTCATCACACACACACACACACACACACACACAAATTGTACCATTTGAATTGGTAATGAGGGGGGAAAGCATTTTTGGCGATCACACTCGGCGGTCCGCTTGTCAATGGGATGGGATGTAAATACAAACAGGCTGAGCCCATCGATCTGTGGCTCCTCTCCGGTCCCGTCAGTGATCCCAGCCTGAGTAACACCGTCAGCGCCGCCCACGCCTCCGCCCCACTGAAGGTCGCCCAGTGGCCAGTGGGGGCCCCCCGCTCAGCGGCCGGTGGGGGCCCCCCGCTCAGCGGCCAGTGGGGGCCCCCCGTTCAGCGGCCAGTGGGGCCCCCCCCGCTCAGCCTTTAAACACGGCCCTTCAATTCACTCCAAATGTTCCGACACTTGGACCAATTTTCAGCCGCATGAACTCAGACGTGTAACCGTCGGTCACAAGACACGACGTGGAGTCAGGGGGAGGAGGGGGAGTTGAAATCCACGCCCACGCTTGTGTAAAGGACTCGCTCTCCCAGACCACGCTGAACTCGGCTGTTCTTTCTAGCTTTCAGGAGGCGTGAGGGGGGAGTCGGAGACGAAGCGGGGTCCGGCACGCGTACGCACAAGTTCACGGCGGAAGAACTCCCTCCACCTCCGGCGGCGCCTCAACAAGAGCCGGGTTTTCCATGAGGCCTCTGACCTTCGGCGCCGAGCCCAACAACAGAGCAGCTCTGCGCTCAGCACTGTCCACGTCCTGTTAGGTGGCTGCACCTTTAGACCCCTGACAGCTGCTACACACACACACACACACACACACACACACACACACAAACAAAATGCCACCCAGCCCTACTTTGCATTCACTTTTGGGCAGAGCATGAGCTCGTGTGGGTGTGCGGGGGAGTACGACAGCAAAGATTGAAGAAGCGCGGCTGCGGAATGAATACAAATCTCCCTCTGTGTCCATGAGCCACAAGACTCTTAAAGAGCAGCAGAGACGCCATGTCTGTCAGTGTTATCTACCACACAGAGAGTCCCGATAGCCTTCAAGGGTCCTTTAGGAGAGAGAGAGAGAGAGAGAGAGAGAGAGAGAGAGAGAGAGAGAGAGAGAGAGAGAGAGAGAGAGAGAGAGAAGATCCACAGTGCGCCCGGTGAGACTGAGACCATCGTGCGCTAGACAGGGTTCTATACCTCAAAGGGATCACGTCCAACCCACCAGTTGAAAAATCATGAAAAATCCCCATTTTAAAGGAGGTGGTGTTTGTTTTTCGCAACCAAACAGTTTCAATACTGACTTTGGTCTCTTTGAGATCCGGGACGAGAGAGTGAAACACTTTGTGTCGAACCCTTGGTTTCAGTTTTCCAGGCTCATTGCGCAAACTTGGCCAATCTAAACAGATTCTGAGCTTTGATCAGATTGGGTCACATATTACATGTGTTTTTTCAAGGGTAAATCAATAAGTAAATGAATGCAAAAAGTATGTGGCACAGAGTGTGATTGGAAACGAGTGTGTGGCGATAACCGTCATGACGTGGTGAACAGAACTCTGCCGGTTATTGAACATCTCTGGGATGGAGGTCTGGCAGCGCGAGTCCCACCCTCCCTCTGCACAAAGCGCTCTCAGAGTTTCGGGTAATCCTCCGGCCGTGACCGCACTTCGACGGGCGCGCGAGCCGATGGCCTCGTCGACTGACGGCGTCGAGCGTCGCCATGGAAACCCCGGTCACTCGCCGCAGGGGGGCGTAAAGGGGAGCCGCGCGCCGAAGTGGGGGGCCGTTCCGCGCCATTCTGCACCGGGTGGTTCGTGGCCTGCGAACACAATCGATCCGTCGACACCACTCGATTGAACGAAGCTGTTCTCTGCCGCCAGCGATGTCCCTGCTTCACCTCTGCAGTTACACACTGAGGGTCATGCATCATACAACACATGCACAGTGATACTCTCTCTCCCTCTCCCTCTCTCTCTCCCTCTCTCTCTCTCTCTCCGACTCTCTGTCCCTCCCTCTCTCCCTCTCTCTCTCACTGTTCT
>JAFBJT010108955.1:6048-22645 GCA_016785325.1 Chascanopsetta lugubris
TCAAGAGGGGGGGGCGGGGGGGGGGGGGGGGGGGGGGGGGGGGGGGGGGGGGGGGGGGGGGGGTTCTCACCTTGAGCCGCTGTGACATCCAGCAGGAGCAGAATCAGAACCCAGGACACCCGGGTCCCCATCTCTGGAGGAGGAGGAGGAGAGGCTCTCTGTCTCGGCACTTTTCCTCCGTGGGTGTGAGTCTGTGTGCGCCTCATGCCGGGGGAACCAAACTCCGCTCCGAGTCCCACTGTCACCAAAAAGCGCTCAAACACGCGCCGCAGCCAAATAATCACAGCAGCTGTGCGTAAAACAGATCCAGGCGCGGGGCTCGTTTGGCGCAAACATGCGAAGAGTGCGTGGTAGTGGAGTTAAGGATCAAGAGGCGGGTGCATCGCCCTCCGCGTGCGGGAGATGTGGCATTAAAACCTGCCTCCGTCTGTGGTGGCGGCTGCTGCTGCTGCTGCTGCTGCTGCTGCTGCTGCTGCTGCTCTTCCCCTGGAAGCGTCACTACTTGGCGGGTGTGGATGAAGTGTGGATCGCTGTTTCCCTGATGGTGAATTCATGCTCCGGTCACGTCCCCGTGCGCACTGAAGTCCTCCAGTGAGGCGACTCCTGTCCGTGGCAGCGATCGCGCGCGTGCGTGTGAGAAACGTGTGTTCGCCCGTGCGCGCCACTCGCTCCACTGACGGGACTGAGGAATCGAGGGGGCGAGGAGGAGGCAGGAAGGAGCCGCGTCTCGGCGGGGTCTACCTTTCTCCTCCAGCCAATCCAAGTGCTCCGGCAAGTGGCGGCGCTGTGACAAAACCTGGCCCGGACAGCGACGGCGGGGAACGGATGATGTTTGTCTGCCCCCACGGTGAATGAATGAATGGAGCAGGGGGGTTCAACGTGTGTGACGATCTGTGGGAATTCAAAGAGACACGTGGAAGGCAGTTTACACACACACACACACACACACACACACACACACACACACACACACACACACACACACACAAACATCATACTCACTATCATGTTTAGATTAAAGGTCCATTGTGTACGACTGTGATAAATGTTTAATTTACCTTGTTTCAATTTCTGAACTTGTTTTCATTGCCATAAATCCATATTGATTAATTATATTGGTGTTTTTGAGCATACACATTTGTAAAATGTGTCATAGATCGTGATTGTAAATTGTAAACGTATTTTTATCACCCTAGAATGAGCCCTTTAAAGGTGCAGTGTGTCCGATTTGATGACATACAGTGGTGAAGTTGCATGTTGTATCCATCACCTCATCTTCACCCTTCTGAGCATGAAGTTGAACCAATGGTCGACTTCAGTTGTCATTAAATCTCAAAAGATGTTTAGTATGTCCACTCTAGGCTACTGTAAAAACATGGCAGCCTCCATACAGAGGATCCACTCCTCAGGTAATAATACACAGATGGGCTCATTTTAGGGTAACAGACAAAAATCAAATATTTAGGTGATTATAAATTCATGAAAATGTGATTATGTAATTGTTTTGTAGTATTAGAAGGGACAAAGATGATCAAAATCTTACACACTGCACCTTTAAGCAAAAAAAAATGCTCAATTATGGGATTGTTTTTTAACTACAGTATAATTTGTAAAAAAAAAAAAAATAAGTAGAAACAGCACCTGCTGTAAAATGTCCATATGTTCGAAGTTACTTTAGTAGATGATGAACAGCATCGGTGCCGAGCAGCATTTTGCTGCTGTTGTAAGTTGCAGGTTTATTAAAGGTGAAGTGTGTCAGGTTGAGTAACATAGAGATAAATATATACATTGCATATATCAATATATACATATACCTGACCTTTCAAGTATGCGGACAACCTATGGTTTCCTTCAGTTATCATTAAAACTCAAAAAGTGTTTATTGTGTCCATTCTGGGCTACCGTAAAAACATCACGATGCAAAATGGTGGCCTCCACTGAAAAATGTCCCCAGCCTAAATATAAAGAGTTCATTCTAATGAATACAATCATTCTTACATACAGACGATGATGATACACTCATGAGAACAGCGGTGCAATAATTCCATATTCCATTTCTGCTAATACCTTACACAGTGGACCTTGAACTGCAAATAAACAAGAGCAGTCCGGTGGTTGCCAATGACAACAAGAGAAACATTTGGAGGAGCCTCTCCAAAGAGACATGAGGTCATCAAAATACCCAATTCATTAAATCAGCCTTACCAATGTCCTCATCTGCCAATGTGCATTAGTTTAATTCTTGTTGATTTATGATGCATTCTATTCAGCCTGTTTACACACACACACTAATGTATTACTGTGTCAGATTTCAAGCTCCTTCAGAGCTTCAAAAAAAGACTTAAGGTGAGGTATTTACCAACACAAGCATTCTTTCTTCTCTGACTGCAGTTATTTATTAAATATATTATTTGATTTCTCTTGTTCATTTCACAGAGTGTAAAGCATATCTGCCTCTTTAGTGGAATCAATGACATCTTACTGCATCTGTAACATCTGCGGGGGAAATCTACTCATTCTAGATAAACAACCATTCATGTCAGAACAGTACAGAAGCTCCAACTGTTCTTTTATGAGTCACAAAACAAAGGGATCAGTGAAGTATAGGAAGTCAATATTTCTGTTTAAAATGCTGTGTACTCTTAAATATTTAAATACTGCACGGCACAGACCTGCTCTTTATCCCGCCCTCTGTGTCCACAGCAAACAGGTGCGGCTATTTCCCTTCCCTGTGTATTTTGAAAACATAAATCGTCATTAATCCTGTGCAGCCACTGCAACAGGAAGACATAAATTATCAGAGCGGGCCCTGCCTGTCCTCGCCCTTGTTTCAGCCAATCTAATTGTTATTTAGAAGTAGTAATAGCGGTTCACACAGAGCCTGATCAATAACGAGTTCACCCTAATGGTCATATAACATGCAGGACTTTTCTGTTGCAAGGACAAATTTGTTACAGGGAGTCAGGAAAAAGGCTGATGAGTGATTACATATGCATGACAGATGTTGAGGTGATGCCCCTGACATGACGTGATTAATGTGAAATATGGGCTTGACACTATCTCTGCTCCAAAATGAAACATGATTACTTCAAATATGGATCTAATTTAAGAACAACGATATTCTCCACCCCTCCATCACTGTGTTTTTAATGTGCGCTGATGTCAGTGGCCCGCTGTCATCTCGCTGGCATTTCAATTACAGGTGGCATGTGCAGGAAATTGCTTTAATTCTTGACTCCAGACCGTGGGGGAGAAAAGCTGTGGTTTGGTTTTGGGACATATCTTTGACACCTTATCTCAGTATCAGTCTGAGCTCAGGGGCCGTGACAGCAAAGGCCACATCCCCACGTAGTCACCAACTGAGCACATCACGAGTCTCCATCATGCAACGCTGGTGATGACTCACGTATATGGCTCCATTTTCTTGTTCTCTGCTGACTGGAATGGAAAGTAGCATACCTTCATGTGCTTCTGCAGCCAGTCCAATTCAAGGTTAAATGTCTGAAATGTCCTCTTGTATACTCTTCTTGTACTGAGTTGTCAGTGATTTGTGGCCCATTAACCGGAACACGCTTTGCCATCCTCCTCTGACATTTTTCATCAGCCTCTGTGGTGAAATCAAGAAAACAGTATCCTGAAAACATCCTCATCTTTCTTTCATTTTAGTTGTGGATTGTTCAGTAAACCAGAATCACAGATAAATGATTTCTCTTTACATGTGCAAATCATAGTGAGTCCAGTAAAGGCCACCATGTTACACCATCATATTCATACTGTGATGGACAAACTAAACACCTTCTGAGTTTAAATTAAAGGCTCTGCTTCTAATACTTGGAGTGGGATGCCAGGGTTGAAGGCATTCACTTGCAAGATGCAACTCCACCACTAGATGTCATTAAATCCGACATTATGTTATTTTTCCACTTCCTACTCTTACGCATGTCTATGATGAATGATATGTGTATAGGATGAAGTGACATCTGGTGGTGAAGTTTGATTTTATTGTTTAATATCCCTCACTTCACACAAACCTTCCAAGCACGTAGAACTGACAGAAGCTTCCAGTCATCATTAAAGGTGCAGTGTGTGAGATTTAGAGACATCTGTTAATGAAGTTGCGTGTTGTATCCCTCATCCACCCTCCCATTCCTTTTGAGCATGCAGGAGAGCCTACGGTAGCCCTCAGTTGCCAATAAAACTCAGAAGATGTCTCTAGGCTTCTGTAAAAACATGGCGGCTCCCATAGAGAGGATCCACCCCTGATGTAAATATGCATAAAAGGGCTAAGTTTGGGGTAATGTCATAAATATGTAAAAATGTAAGTATATAGCTTTTATCTACACATAGAGGTAACTAAAATGTAACAAAATCTGACACACTGCACCTTTAAAACTCAAAAGATGTTTAGTCTGTCCCTTCTTGGCTGCTGTGAAAACATGCTGGTGCAACATGGCGGCCTCCATGGTGACAACCCACTCTTCTGCCTCTCACAGCAGTTGAGTGGCACAATTTGGATGCTCCTGTCTGGACATTGACATTTTTCTTCACGAAATACCTAAAAGTGATACAATTTGTCTTTCTTTTTTTAACAGAGTGAAGGAAAACACGCATGTAACCTTTAACATCGCTTCATACCCTGGCAATAGGGATGTGGTGCGTGTGCTAGCGGAGTGAAGATTTCACAGTGAAACTGAGGTGTTAATTCCCCAAAGACTGTCGACGTGCCCGTTTCAGCAAATCACTCCCCCCAAACATGCAGGAGTGAAAAGCCTCTCTGCCCGCAGGACGGCTGCCACATGGATGTTTTAGTCTCGCTGAAAACTTGACACCGTGGCACTTTGACAACCCCAAGAGGGCAGGCGTTTCTGGGATGCTGGAAGCTGAATCGTCTGGACCACAGAGCTGCAGCTTAAATCAAACATCTTAGCTTTCACTTTAACAGTGTCTGAACCCCTGAGTTGCTCTGAATGCTTTATAACTATGCTTTATTTATCCATGACTCACCGCCTCACTCTCGTAAGCCCTTTGCTAAAGAAGGGAGGAACCTTGAAAGAACATTATTCAGTGCCACCTTTACGCATAAGCAGGGAAATATGTGGATTTTTTCTTGTTAGGAAGCTCCACTGTACGCACCAGTTTGGGGATCTTCATACATCTAAATAAGCTCTAATGGGAGATATGACACATTTGAATGTTTTCCTACCTTCTAATGGTGTTCTGCTATGCAGATAGATAACCATTTCATCAATGACACGTGAGCATAGTGCATCCTTATGAGGTTTATTTCGTCTGCCATCAATAGGCAGAGAAAACAAACTGCTGCATTAAAACACAACTGATATCAATAAAACATTAAGAGTCCCCAAACAGCAAATTAAAGGAAACCAAACATGTCTTTGAACGGCTCAATGACACAATATCAGTATATATAACTAACTGGCTCAGCTCGAAATAGCCAACTAACATATGAATGTGTGAAGCAGCTCACACTCCAATGCTAACATTGTTATGCTAACGAGTTAGGGTGCTAGTGTTAGCGTCATTAAGCTAACGTCGAAATGAGCGTTTTTAACAGCATTTATAATGTTTTGCAACACAAGAATCACAAGAAATAAATAAAAGCATCACTTACAATGGCGAACAACTTACTGGCTGTGCTCAGGATAAACAAACAGGGCTACAGTGCTCTTCAGGGAAGGCTGTGCAGAAACAAAACAGTGTAACTTCTTACTTCCGGTCACATGATAGGTCAAAGTGCAAAGAGGAAAACAAAGGCTTAACTCACGTTTCCTTTTCTAAATTAGATTACGGAGCTGTTATGGTCTGATGAGGCCAGAACAAGTGGTGTGTATCTAAACGGCTGAACATTGGGAAAAAAATGGGATGTAAAATTATTGTTTTCATTTTCATTTTTCATGGAGAGGCCTATATTAATGTATCTATTTATTCGTTTATTTATTTGTGTCTTTCTTTCTTTCTTTGTATTCATTATTTGTTAGTTAATTAATCGATTCAATTTATTTATTTATTTATTCATTAACACTAGGGCAGGCTCTCCTGTTTGTGATTTGAGTGACTCAGCAATAATAATAACAATAATAATAATCATAATAATGACCTAATTTACATGTTTGCATGCTCATATCAGCATCCAAACTGCACGGTGCTGCCGACACATACAGTACATCACCTTGTTACTCACCACATGTATATTTAATTCTTCATCAGGTGATCTGTTTCCCGCTCACCAGCCCTCCACCTCTCTTGTCAGGCTGCCGATCAATTATCCGGAGCGACAGACAGCCACACAGATTGATAGGCAAACAAACAAACAAACCGGGAGATATGGCGGCAGACTGATGATAATGCCGGAGCAACGTTATGCAGTCGCTGCATGGGACCCACCCCCCAATCTCTGAGCCTCCGCAACACACAAACAGGCCTCGGACCACTTTCTAATTTTAAAGATAAACATCAGCAGGTGGGGGGGGGGGATTGGAATTGGAAATTAATCGCTGCTATAAATTAAGTCACCTTTAGGGGGTATCCTGTGTGTGTCCTCATTGGCAGAGTTATAGGCAGACAGCCGGAGTTGCAGGGCTGCAGGATAGAGAGGATTTTCATTGGTGGCAAACAGCATAATATGATTTGCACACAAAGCAGTGGTTTGTGGCCTGATTTTTCGTACAACGGTGAGCTGCGCGGAGACAGTGACCGCTGGTGTACGCGCCACACAAGAAAGCTGCCTTCCGACGCTTTGGGCACATTTTACTGCCGCTCTTGATATCAGTATTAAAAGTGATTTGTGGCTCCATATGTGGCAAGGAATCAAAACTTAATTTAGGCAGATAAAGATGCCATTTGGGAAGGAGATAAAGTGCTGCATCATGGGAGATGCGTTCCCCCAGCCGGCTCTCAGCTCCTCACCCGTTCGGGGCCCTCAGATTTACTAGCTCTTTTTTCCTGCTCCATAAAACAGCAAATCTGCTCGCCAGGCGACACAGGCAAATGTTAATGGATTCATTTGTCAAGACCCTTCCACTTATTTACAGTCCTCTTCCATTACCGCCGCTCCTCCCGTAAGAGAAAAACCAGTGGCCAAAGTCAAAATATCGATTTTCCTGTCCGTCACCGCCGTGAGTCATCCTGTAAAACACAGCGCGCCAAAGACACCGCTGCCACCAGGGGTGTGTTTCAACATGACAGTTACACAATCAGTACAAACGCTTGTTCTTTGGTGTCTCCCATTGCTGTAGTTCCACAATTTCATTAGATTTACATGCTTCTTTCTTTTCTTTTTTTTTTTACAATAACCACATTTTGAAATTATTCATGTGTTGACAGTAATTCACAGGTGAGCTGAAAGTATTTGCAATGACAAAAATACTTTAACTGCTTGTATAGTTTTCCATCCTCATAGAAGTGATGAACTTTAAAGGTGCAGTGTGTAAGATTTCGGTCATTTTTGTCTCTACAAAACCATTCCATTCTGGCATTTCCATTAATTTATAATCACTTAAATGTAAAAAAAAAAAAAAAGTTCATTACCCTTAAAGGTGCAGTGTGTACGATCTTGGTCAGTTTTTGTCACTCCTATCTATAGAAATACAATAGCAAAACAATTATATAGACATTTTTACAAATATATAATCACCCCAATGTATGAATTGCTTTGTATATAACCCTAAAATGAGCCTTTAATGTCGATTTACATCAGGAGAGGGTCCGCCATGTTTTTGCAATGGCCCAGAGTGAACATACTGACCATCTTCTGAGCTTTAATGACAGTGGGGGGCTTCCACAGGTTCTCCTGCATGATCAGAAGGGTGCGTGTGAGGTGATGGATACAACATGCAACTTCACCTCTAGATGTCACCAAATCTTACACACTGCTCCTTTAAACAACCTCTGAATATGTCCCAGCTCGGTCATACCTTTTTGGTTTCGGTTGTGTCAGAACGAGATGTTAGAGTCTCTGGTTCTGGGCCAAAAATGGAAATTAAACACGATACACCTAAAACACCTTCTCAAAACAGTTTTACTGTTCTTTCAAAAGTTCCTTTGAAGTTTCCCTGATGAGGCCCCACTAATGTTGTTTGTACTTATACCAAATATACTGTGGTCAGAGCACTGTGGTTTATTATACTGCGGCTCCCGAGACCACCAGAGCTACTCTAATGTGACGGCTGACGCAAAGCAGACTCGGAGCGTCTGCAGCTGCCTCTGGCTCACAGACAAGATACGGCTTCAAATACACATCTCATGTCTTCTTCTCTGCTCAGCTGCGCGGCTCAGAGGTTTCGAATACACCGAACTTCCAAAGGTGACCGCTCTCACCCCCGAGTCACTTGAATAGTTCTAATTAATAAAACATGAGATTCAATGTGCAATCCATGTTGAAGCATGTATTTCAATAATATAACTATCCAAAAAAAAACAAGATTCCAGCATTTTTCAACATAGATGAAAGCAATAATCAAAAAGCACTTGGAGATGATTCTCTTAATGTCAGAAGAAGAAGAAGTGCTTCTGATTCCAATTACATTTCCCATTCATGGCTCATAAACTGTGGTAGATTGTGCGACTCATCCGTCTCTCCGAGCTGACGATGACTGTTGTACATCAAAAAAGAGGAAATCATAAATATTTGTCCTCATTTTCTCATCGGGGGGTGGATTTTTATTTTGAAAGCAAACTTTCTGCTGAAAGTAGGTTTGATGGCAAATATCACAGATCTGAGAAGTCAGAGAACCCACACCCTCGGATCTATTTCTGGCATTTATCAGCGTGTGATGCTTTCTTTTTTTCCCTCACTCTCTCTCATCTCTCCTATATCTTGATAGATCACTCATTAATTTATGCTTAGTGTGAACTCCTTTTATTCTTCTGAAAGAAGAGACAAAAGATTTTCCGTCAGCCCACTGCTCCACTTTACTGCGGCGTATTTCAACCCACAACCACACAAGTCCCGCCTCCTCCTCTCTTCGCCGTCCTTGACACACTTACCCAAGGTGGACACGCTGACCCCATCAGCTGGTGCCGTACACGTCCCACCGGGGGCCGCAACACCCCACACCCCGACTGCATCTATCTCCTGCTCCTGCCTGCCTCCATGTGGCCCCCTTCAAATGCCGTGGGCTGTCCCTCAGACAATTCCCTCTCAAGGAGTGATTAATGCCTGTTTACTTCGGTAAGGCCAGACCATTTCCCCCAGATGGGAGTAGGAAGGTGGGGTGGGGGGGAGGGGGGGGGGGGGCTGTGGAAGAGGGGGGGGGGGGGGGGGGGGGGGGGGGGGGTGCTGTGGAAGAGGAAAAGAGACCGAGAAGGAAGTAGGAGACGATGGAAGGAGGGATGGAACAGATGTAGAGGGGAGACGGTGGGATGCTGGGCGGTGATCAGGAGCTCTTGGCAAAGGCCAGACTGGAACCTCGGTGGATTCCAGCCTCGGCGTGTTCCAATACTCCTCTTCAGGGAGGCACTCGCGTGTTTATTAAACATGGAGCCGCGGACGACCGCTTTCCCGTTCAAGTGCCACCAGCTGCGATTCAACCCTCGTCTTCTCCGAGTCGCCGTAATCTGATGAGAGAACCGCGGTGAGCTCCGCTTTCCCAGTAATGACCGACTCACTGGGAAACTGCGCGCGCGCCCTGACAGCGCCCTGCTGCGTATTATGCAATGCACGGAATCACTTAGCGCACAACTGACTTATCATTGTTTCTTCAGGAATACATCCCATAAGCTTATCTGCTCCGACACACGCACGGTTGTATATCTGGAGTATGCGAGTAGATTTCCTTTGCATATGTATGAGGCGATGGCTCGTGTGTGACCTGCTTATGTTCGGCACTGTGTTTGCTTTGCGTTGCTTCTGATGTTTCAGTGATAAAGAAATGTGCCCTGCGGGATCAATGATGCGCATCGTCCACCGGCACAACGAGGACAGGCTTCCTGCTGCAGCACCAGTCGTCCCATGCGAATCGTCTGACCGTAGTTTGATCATATCATCACACACGCGTCGGTAGGGGAACATTAGAATTGATTGGAGAGAATGAGAGTCTGAAGGGGACATGTACGCAAAATCTCCAATGCAACAGTCCGTACTACGTCGTTACGCTCGAGTCTCGGCCGCTCGCATCCACTGCCCATCTACGCCGTACGTGACATTGTGACTTTACGCCTGTTATCCGAAGCCCAGAGGATATAAAGTCAAGCATGTGCTGATACTAACCTGCTGCTATGACCATCATTAGCAATCTGAGCTCATTAGCGCGAGTAAACTCAGGACATGTTTAATGACACTCGGCGGCGTAAAGACCTCGCTCGCGCACGTCCACACGACTGCCGTCAATTACCTTCATCGCATGTTTGATTACAACCACGATGTACAGTAACTTCCAATCATTTATGAAGGGGCAAAGAATAGATCTGATGGGCACAGAGCCGAGATGAAATCACCGGGGAGCAAAAGACCATGTTCATTTACTATATATATATATTTTATTTGCTTATTGACATTAGAGATCGGGAGGAATGTCATTAAAGTAATGACCTGAGAGGATGTGTGTGCACGTCTACTCTCTTCAGTCTGAGTCTACACTCGCTGGCCTCAGCTTGAGAGGCTCTTTGCAAACAACCTTCATTCTCCCGTTCAACAAATGAGCTCATCTTCCCGAACCTCATAAACAAGAGGAAGAGGATCCATTATTTTGGATTACTTCTCCCAAAATGGAACATAGGTAAGTGTGTCGCTCTCTTGACGTCAGGTCAGGTCTCCAGAGGACAGAGTTTTAACCACAACTGAAGTCAACCACAGGTCGTCCTGCACGCTCAGGAAGGTGAGGGTGAGGTGAACCTGCAACCTCACCTCTGGCCGTCACCAAATGGTACACACTGCACCTTTAACGTCTGCGGTTTTGTGTATTTTCTTCTCTCTTTTCCAGTGTTCGAGCTGCTCTCCGGCTCCTTACCACAGCAGCACTCAGGCAGCGGGCAGACATATGCTCCTCATCTTAAGTGGCGCTTTAAAAGGTATTGATGGTTTAAAAGCAGCTCGCCACTGATCGATGAGGAGCCCTCTGTCTGTGGGTCTACAATCATTAACCAGGCAGACGCAAACTCCACAAACTTATCCTGGGCGCAAATATTTGTGCAGGTTTCACACTGAGTCATACATTCCGCCCTCGCACCACACCACACTTTTACTGCCGGGATTTATAGATGTGATTATAAATTAGAATATGCCATTCGGTCCCTATCACGCGTAATCGTAATGGTCGCCACAGAACTCGCAGTGGAAGGAGGCAGAATTAAAGGTCCTCTTAAGTGACAATTGGGCAACAATTGCAGTGTTGGCAGAGCCAGAGCAGGGCCAATCAGGCAGATGGCTGCCAAGGAACGTTTGGATAGAACTGCAAAGGAGAGGAAAAGCAGATTTCATACTCAGAGTTTATCTTTCGTGTCTTTAATAACCCGAGGCTCCGTAAAGCTGTCGGCATTTAGGACGATTTATGTCGCGGCTCTTTTTCAAAACGCTCGAATGTTTATGCAGAACGGTGGAAAAGCGCCGCGCGTATGCAGACTGCTGCGCGGCACAGTGCCGAAGGGGCGACATATTTCTGTTGGCGAACCTGACATTTTCTCAACACTCTGGTTCCCTCGGCAAACATCGACTGTGTTTAAAGGTGCAGTGTGTACGATTTCGGTCATTTTAGTCACTTCTGAAAATGTCACAAAACATTTGTATACACACATGTTAATACATTTATAATCTCCAGAATGTTTTTTTTTTCTCATTACCATAAAATGAGCCCATTACTGTTTAAGGAGCGGGTCCTCTCTTTGGGGGCTGCCATGTTTTTACAGTAGCCCAGAGTGGACATACTTCACATCTTTTGAGACGTAATGACAACTGAGGGCCACCACAGGTCCTCCTCCATGCAACTTCCCCTCTGGATGTCACCAAATCTGACGCACTGCACCTTTAATAGTTCTGCAGAAATGTGACTCACTCTCATTTGGCAGCATCAGGTGAGAACCCGAGTCCCCGCTAGATGAGAGCAGAGGGGGCTGCATTACGTTCTGAAGAGGGAGCGTTCGCTCTCCACCCGCGCGGCTGAACGTCGCTCCGGTTGGTCTTTGTTCCGGTGTGAGTCTCCGCGGTGTTTTCGAGTGACACCACGCGGTGGTTTGCGCGCCCGGTGTCGGAGGGAGAGGCCCGCGTGCTGATGTATGGGGCGGGTGTCAGGTCTGTCTGTTCGCCGTGATTGATGGGCGCCGCGGGGCTGAGCGACGGCGGGTTATGGTAATGGAGTCGGACGGAGAGAGCTACTGTAAACACGGCGCATGACATCTAATCAGGGCTCGCGCAGGAATCCATTACACCCTCTTACATTCCATGCTTCGTGATGCTGCAGGACAAGCTGTCTCAGCGCGGAGCAGAAAAGGGTCAGTCCGCTTAAAGGTGCAGTGTGTACGATTTCCCTCACTTTCGTCACTTCTTAACATATTACAAAACAATGACATGCTGACATTTTCATGGATTCATAATTTTTTTCCCCCACTACCCTAAAATGAGCCCTTTAATGTATGTTTACATGAGGAGAGGGTCCTCTCTATGGAGGCCGCCATGTTTTTACAGTACTAAAAGTGGATGTACGAAACATTTTTTGAGTATTTATTGACAAGTGAAGTCGACCATAGGTTCTCCTGCACGCTCGGACGGGGGAGGGTGAGGTGATGGATACGATATGCAACTTCACCTCTAGATGTCACCAAACCTTACACACTGCACCTTTAATCTGAACCTCTTAGGGAAACACTGCCTCCCAGCTGCAGAGGTGAACCGCCGCATGCAAAGAAAGGGAAACCTAAGAAGCGAAACATCTGGACGATCGAGGAGAATCTCGAGACAGACGATAAATCTCTTCTTTTACAAGGCTCAGACAAACAAGACACGGAGAGTCGTCTCCAGCGCGCTGGAAAGTGCAGATCATGTTCTTCCGTAACCCGAGACCCGGCCTCATCAAAGAAATTCCAATAAGCAGTAGAGACATTTCCCAGAGTGCATCCTGTGGGGTTCCATGGTGGCCGGCAGCACTGATGGGCGGGGTCAGCGTGTCAAGCTCCAATCCTGCCTCATCACTCAGCACAGGTCCCGTTAATGTATCAGCCATCTGATCTGCACAGCTGCAGAGCGCGCGGGGGGGGGGGGGGGGGGGGAAGAAAAACAGGGGGGGGGGGGGCATGTAAACACAAAGAGTGAGGAAATCAAAGGGAGGGCAAGGCTGGCTGACACACTCGGCTTTTACATCCTCGTCGCATAAGGTGCAGGTAGCGAGCTCGCTGCCGACGCGGGAGGCGAGTGTCAGCGGCAGGTCACAGGAGTCAGCTGATCTCCCTGCGTGAAGCGTGAAGAACGCGCCGAGGACGCGCTCGAGTTTGATCGACAGCTGAAGTCCACCACGGGTTCTCCCGCCTGCGCAGGAGGGTGAGGGTGAGGTGAGGGGACGCTTTTGCATTTTTTTTCGAAAATGTAATCAACCACGATTGAAAACGGACGACAAAAGGGGGAGAAAAGGGCAAAAAGCCAATGTCCTCTCATGTGTCGCAGCGTGGTGAGCATCCTGGCGCTGGAGTGACCTGCTCGTCTCATTAACAGTTTGTTGCCAGAGGGGCGACGACAATATGCAAAGCAAGCGGGAAAAATGGAAATCAAACCCCCCCCCCCCCCCCCCCCCCCCCCCCCCCCCCCCCGACCCCCCCCGCTTCCCCCCCCTTCCCTCCTCCCATATACCCCCCCATGGCCCCCCTGACACAACACACATAAACACACATAGTCGCTGTGCGTTCAATTATTCAGCTCATAAAGCACTTTACGCTCCTGATGGGTACGGCGTTTAATTTGTAAATAAACATTCGCTACCGATGGCGAGACCAGACCCACTTCATCATGTTTGGCCCTGCTCCGCGTCGCGCCGCCCCTCCTGAGGAACGCTGGATGGAAAATCTTCGACATTAGGCTGCAATTTAGTTTTGTACCTCGCAACATATGGTCCATTGTTCCATAAATCTGTTTTAGTGCTCAGCTTTAATCCATAGCAACACGACTGTACGCTCACTCACGGGGGTAATGAACAACTTAGGGGGGCAGTTGCAAGAAAGAAGTAAATAGCGAATGTTGTTAATTAGGCAGAGCACTATCTTTTCTCTTTTAACGGGCTGAAAAGGGGGAATGCACCCGGGTGCTTCTCTTGGTTTGTAGGTTTGGAAGAACCGCAGGACAATTCTTAGCAGCAACAGTGATGAGGTGGAAACGCGAGAGAAGATAAAACTCCATGGAACTGACTTCTGATTGGCTGCGTGACCTCATCGTCAAAAATGCATTGGACGGTGGCGTTTTGGATTGACCGCACTGTGGCGTCCTTTCTGGAAAATGGGAGGAAGTGGTCACGGTCATTCCCATAATAATCCGTGTCAGGGGTCGAACTATTATTGATTTGGCCGTTTAGGGCCAATATTTGACATTTTGCCAATTATCAGGGCTGGTAGTGAAAATCAATGACAATCATCAATACAGTTGATCTATTGAAAAAAGTGCTAACTTGCTTTCTTTTCTGCCGTCCACCACTTTAAACCTAAACACGCCTTTATACTTTATGCTCTGCTTTGTTGTTGTTGTTGTTGTTGTCACCAAATCTTACACGGATGGAGCATTTTCTACATTAGGCTGCAAATGTTCATTAGTGCCAACAATTAGGCAGATCCCTGTTATTTAAGAGTAAGGGCTGAAAAGGGAAAAGAGACCTGGGTGATTCTCTTGGTTTGAGTGTTTGCGGAGCCGCAGGGCAAATCTCAGCAGCAACAGCACGGAGGTGGAAAAGCTACAGCACAATATTGTGTTATCGATCCCGCAGCGCTGAAAGTCCGAGCCCAGACACGGGAGTGGGTGTCGATGAAAAAACAAAAACAAAAGAGCAGCCTTAATGACATTATTGTTGCTCTCTGGCAGCAGCCTGCGCGGAGCCCGGAGAGCTTTGCACCGGACCCCCGCTGAGGCTGAGATGGGCTGTGGCAGGAGGCAGACTTCACTCCGGGCTCAGAGGCCAGGGGGAAGAAGACAGGATCTGATAAGGTCCCTTCTAGGCAGCGGGGGGGGGGGGGGGCTGATATCTGGGGGGGGGGGGGGGGGGGGGCTGATATCTGAGGACCCCTGCTAGGTTTATGCTCCGGGTTACAAGGGTCCTCCTCCCCTCCCAGGTCCGGGGAGGGTCTCCTTACCCCTCCGGTCGAGGGTAAGGAGACCGCAATTAAAAAGAACCAAGACAAATGTGGACCACTTGAAATAATCAAATAGAGGCCTGAAGAGAAGAGTAAAGATCATCGATGGCACACACGAGCAAATCACGACCCACGGGTCAGTTCCGGCCCCCTGACCACCTCAGTATGTATGTTTGTATATATTTACATAATTTAAGGTTATGTTTTTTTTGGTTCAATTTCCTGATTTGCAGCCTTTCATTCCCTTTTTTGAAATCAGTGCGGCCCCCTGGGGGAAAAATGTGACCCACTCCTGATCTATGAGGAAAGAGTTTCCTCCTAATAATGTAGAACATTTTAATGACTTGAAATGTTAAATATTCATCATATGCATGAAGCCTAAAAGGGACAGTATGTGGGGTTTTCTTGACATGTAGTGGTGAAGCTGCCTGCAGCCTGTCCCTGATCCAAGCATGGTCACTGTTTTGTGTCCACTCTGGGCTACTGTAACAATACAAAGCATTTTGTAAAGTGGATACAGTGCTGTATTGTATTTGTTAGAGAAATGGATCTATTTATGTGCATCACATGATTTTATTTAAAGAATCAAAACTGTAAAGATATTCTCACACCTAATTTTCAACTGTCTCAACTCGGCTTTAAAAATAATCATTTCCATTCCAAAAGCACACATTCTGAGGAAGTGCCAATTTCTTTGCAAAAAAAAAACAAAAAAAAAAACATATTAAAATGCAAATTTATTCTGACATGCAAAATAAATGATTAGAATTTTGTCAGTCAGACTCTTACTAACAGATTCTCCTGCAGCTCTTCTTCCCCCTTCACACTCCTCTTTCCACTGCTGGGGGGAGCTCTCTTGTTCTTACAATGCAAACACTACTGGTCTCAATTACATCGACATTGTTGCTATACTTAAGTGCGGTAACCTAATCCCCGCTGAAACAGAAGGGGTTTCAACCTTAGCCGGGGGGGGGCTGCAAGGGGAGGAGGCTGTTGTCACCGCACTTTACAGCACTAGACGGTGAATACTGTCGAAGTGGCAGAGGCCTTGGGATAAATTAGACAGGGTTCCTCTGCCCCGAGGTGTTCAATTCAAAACCACCTTTATTATCACAGAAATGCTTTTCTTTCAGCATCTGCTCACTTAACTTTAATTATAGCTTCCTTTCACAGGAGGAGAGCCATTAAACTGGGGTGTGTCCTCTACTCCCTCCCTCTCTCTCCCTCTCTCTCTCTCTCTTCCTCCCCCCCCCCCTCTCTCTCTCTCCTCTCAGTGCAGCGCTGAGCCCTGCAGTGTCACGACTGCTGTGAAGGAGAGGTA
>JAFBJT010108956.1:0-16309 GCA_016785325.1 Chascanopsetta lugubris
TGTAACAAACACACACGCAAAAATCCGCTTTAACACCTCTTGCTAGCGCCACACTGCTGAAATGACCGTATAGGTCAAGTTGTTGTGTTTAATGTCGTCTGACTCACTTGTCGTGTGGTTCTCAGTGTTGTGTGGAGCAGTGCTCAGCTCCCCCGGTGACTGCTGCTGTCACCATGTCTCAGACCAACACGTCTCTGCTGGACGAGGTGGCGCTGTGGAGTCCGGAAACCTGCCGCCAGGAGCTCAAGGCCGTCCTGCCCAAACTCAATATATCCTGTTGAAAGCACTGTCTCTCATGATGTAGCTTCACTGTCATGGTACACTTTGTCATCACATGGTTTCTGTGTGGAAAGACCAATGGTATCAGAAAGTTATGTTTTTAAATCATGTTTAAAATATATGATCACTATGAAAAATATACATTGACTTAGGTCATTATTTACAGAGAGTTTCTAATGTAGAGTTGAAAACTGTCTTTTAAAAGGGGACTATTTACATATATCATGAACAACAAAATCAAATGCTTATCCCGGTTGAACTTTTACTTTTGTAAACATATTGTCACTTTCCACTGTCATTGTATGGCATTCGTTTGCTTCAATGTTTTTCTTGACCATTTCCACTCTCTGCAGCTCCAATCTGAGAACTGGGATGATCACATACGTAAGTCGCTGCACTTTACAACTTGTACCATTGGTATTATTTATTGTTTATTGTTATAGTATGAATAACCTGTTACTCATACATACATACAGGTGTGCTGAAGATAATCACAGACATGTTCCTTCCACATATTGGTTTGTCAGAGGTGGAGGATGAGTGCTTCTCTAAGATTTTACCACAGGTAAGCTGTTGTTGGATGAAATTGTACTGAATCACATATAAACTATGACACATTCATTCATATTAGAACTATTTTTCAAAAACTGTGATGAAATTGGAATTATTGTAAGTTCCTGTGATGATTGCTGTCATCTCAAATTCATTAAAATTCAGACTCTGGGTTTTATACGCTTTGAATATTTCCATCTGATTGTTGTTATTTGAGTTCTTATATATTGATGTATTGTAATTATTCACTTTACCACTGTAATGATCTGTATTACTTAATGTCTCTCTGCAGGCTGTGACGCTGTTTGAAAGCATGATGAAAGAAATCTTAGACCAAGTTGGAGAGCTGTCCAGTCAAAACACTGAACTGTGTGCCCAAATAAGGAAAATTCTGCAGGTGGTGTTAATGCAAATATTATTAACATCATACTGTAATTTGTACTTCATAGGCTATTAACTATTATTGATTTACTGTGAAACATCTACTCAAGGTTCTCTCTTTACCTTTAAGTATTGTGTTGTCCTGTCATCTGCTTCAGGCAATGATACAGATCATTGATGCCCTGTCAGCATGTGTGCGTCACATCCACTCATCTGAGACAGCTCCTCATCTGGAAGCTGTCCGCTCCTTACCGACTTGTGTCCTGAAAATCCTGAGGGAAACCTTTCATCACTGCAAGGTCTGTTTGATCATTTCATACATTTATTACATGTATTGTCCATAATTATGGATCACAGTTTTCACAGGTATCTTATGATATTCATGTCGTAATCCCCTCGATATGTAGTCAATACAAACATTTTTGAATAATTACATTTGTTGAACCATATGTAACAAAGTGCTAATGAATATATTTGAGCTGTCAATAGTTGAAGAAGCCCTCATCAACAGAACGGTAGTTAGAACTCATCAGTTTTAAATGTTGCTTTTTGAAAAACTCTCTCACCTCACATGTTGTTGACAGGACAGTGAGGTGGTTTACTGTGGCCGTCTGTCCCTGGTGGCTGATCTGCTGCAGGGACTCTTCAAGGAGGCGTATTCCCTTCAGAAGGGTCTGCTGGAGCTGTTAGATGGGGTGTCATTGGACAGCGGTGCCTCAGAGGAGGAGGTCTCTGACGTCGTCACAGGTCTCTGTCTCTGCATGTACACCTTATCTATGGCATCCTCGTTAAGCCCGTCTATAATTGTACTTCTATGAATATCCTCAATGCAGCCTACTGTTCATTATGTTTTATCCTCGTCAGTGATTCACAGCCTGCTGGACATCTGCTCAATTATCTCCAACCTAGATGTTGCTCTGCACGCAAACACATGGAAGTTTCTCATCAGGTAAAGGCGGACAGATGCCCATGTTTTGTGTTTACAGCCAAGTCTTTCTGTACATTTGTGTTGTTATCTGTATTGACTTATCACTTTAAAAAGTTGGATGGTTCATTTCAATAATCAGACAGAGTCTGAAGTACCGTTCATTGGTGGAGGAACATCTGCATCACGGTGACATCAGCACCAACCTGTGTGAAAACCTGTTGACCTCCTTCCACAACAGTGTGGACTTGGCTGAACAGATCAAACATGCTGGTCTACAGGTGCGTATATGGTCTGGATTAATGGTCTCTACTCTTGTCGTGGCTCTTGAACATGTTTCTTACTTCCGAAATGTTTATGTTGAAGAATGCTGGTCTTATTATATTTTGATATGTAAATGGATTTCAAGGTACAATTTAATTATATATTTGTAATTACTGAATTAAAACCATCTATAATTGGTGAAGTTTCACTGGTACATTTCTTTCCAATATAGTTTGATTGATAGTCATTGTTTGTGTCCTATTTTAAAGCAGGCAACACAAAGTGCGGAATACAAGCTTTTCCAAAAGTCTGCAAAGACGTGCAGATTCTTTGCCAACACATTGATTCATTACATTAAGGTACAAAAATAACAGTTTTCTTGCTTTCTTGGCTGAATGATATATATATATATATATATATATATATATATATATATATATATAAACCTATATAAACCTATATTTTTATTTCCAGGAGTTCAAATGTTTTCTCACGAAGCACTGCAGCTACTATCACCAGCTCTACCTCCAGATCATCAGGTATGTGTTGTGTCAAGAAGCAGATCAGTCGGAATTTATCCTTCGGCAGTATGATATTGAGACTTATTGAAACCTTGTGATGTGGCTGTTTTAGTAAATTCCCTCCAAGTTTGTACTCTGCCACGCTGCCCAAGGCTCTGTCTGAAGAGTTGAATGTAGCTGCTCTGATTCCCATGGACGCCCTCTTGCTTCATCTGCTGCCTTTGAGGCCGTTCAGTGAAGTTGTCCTTGGACAGGACCTGCGTGAGTTTCAGAGTTTGTTAAGCATCGTCCAAGTCTAATGTCCTCAGTGTGACCAGTTTAAAGATGTGCTATATTTCGGCAGAGTTGTACATAGATGATACCGGCCACACGAACATAACTAAAACTATTATGCGTTTTTGTTAAATGATTTAAAACAAAGTTTGAACTGAGAAATATAAATATTCAAATTAGTGCCATGGATTATTGATTATTTTGATCATTTAATTATACCGGTAACATTTACACATTTAATTGTTTCAAAAAAGACAAGAGGTATAGTTGATATGACATTACTTATGACATTTTTAGCTTTAAAGATTATATATTTAATTTGATGTTATTAAGTATGGAAATCTTAGCTACATTTTTTATTAACTTTGTATTTGATTTTCAATCCTGTTTTAATCACAGCTTAATATTTATCCTGTTGTGGTGATTCATTGAAAATCTGATGTCTTTAAGTTTTGACACAATTTAAATCTTCATGAAATACTTAACCTGGTTGATAATGTGGAATGTGGAAGATTATTCCCATAAAATGACATATTTGACAAATATTGTTAATATTTTGATGCTGATAATTAGAAAATGTCACTGTGTGTGTGTATACTCAAACCAACAACAATGTATGAGCCTTAAGTAAAATACGTGCACATTTCTGAACCACTGGATATAAATATGTGTGCTCTAAAATCTGAAGCACACATGACTTTAATGAAGCTGTATGTTTGCAGGGTTGAGTCCTGAACACGAGCTTCCTCACTGTCTCTTGCTGTCGAACGTCCTGGATCAACTGGCCTCCCAACCAGAGGAAGTGCAACAGCTCTGGTACAATGGCAGCCAGTTCTCAGAAGAGACACCCAGGTAATACATACTTTTTTGGTTCTTTTTGTTGTGGGAAGAAGATTTCAAACATGTTGCAACCAACTAAAACCTTTAGTTCAATTGTTTAATTGGTTTATATGTTGTGGAGTGTTTCAGTGGAGTGTTTCACCATTATAATTAAATAATTGTAATTTTTGTGTATGCGTGTCAATAGAAATATCCTTTCATTTGAGTGAATTTCCATCTAAGATTTCAGTTTGGCTCTTCATTACCAGTGCATTGTTTCTTTTATCACTCTGGCAAAACCCAGTCAAATCATATTTCCACCCTCTCTGTCTCCAGGCTTCCTCTCTACAAAGCGTTGTTCACCAGTTTCCGTCGCTGCTACACCGAACGCAAAGCACCGGTGCTGCTGCCAGGTGTGATGATCAGGGGTCAGGCCCAGGCCCTGGTCACTCTGCATCACCACATCTGCGTGCACCTCTGTGCCAGCGTGGCAGTACTTCCTCCAGTGTACTTTCCCACATTGGTGAGTCCTACATACATACATACATACCGTACCCATAATCCATCTATAGAAATAACGCCAGAAAAATCCAACCCTTTGAATAAGAACAATACTAATGAACTAAGCACCAACTTGCCTGTTTCTTTTAAATGAGTATGCCCCTCAGCCTGTGGCCAGAGGCATTAGACTGGCAAGTGACCCATTTTTCTGTATCAGAGCAATTTTTCTGTTTTCTATTCCAGTGTGTGACTTTGTTTTGTTGAATCTGACATTATTCTTGGCTGTTGAATTGCTGCAGGAGTTTCCCCTGATTCAAAGCACCATTATTCGTTCACTTTCATTTTCCATTGTTTTAAATGTTGTGTAAACTTTATCTCTACTCCTATCCTGTTCTCTGCCATCTCTGACTTTCCCACTGCGTTGCCTGTATTGTTTAGGAGCGCTGTTTGGTTGATGCAGTCCTGCAGGCCGACACGCAGACAGCATTATTAGCAACAGATGTGTGGTGCTTCACTGCCCGGTGAGAGTTGTGCAGGTTTCACTTTTCATCATGTTTGATTGTCCCTTTTATTTTTCAAGAGTGACTCAGCGTTTTAGACAATTCGCTTATTCACAAAAGTAAACACTGTTTAACTGTAGGATCTCCTTTATATGTATTGCATTATATGTAACATAGTGATTGAATTTAGTTTCTGTACACAGGTATGGATCCGCAGAACTCTGTCTGCATCATGTCCTCCTCATTGCTCAGCTGGTGAGTACCAACAAAGCCATTTTCAGACATTATCACTGTCTGCATTGTAGAGTCTTTCTCTGGAGTTGTTTACACATATGAAGAAGGCAGCAGGAGATACCAAGGTCTCATGCTTGTACCACAACATAAACATTTGTGTGTTCAGGCAAGGAGTGGTGGCATGTGGAAGCAGTTTTTCTGTCTGGGTCACATGATTTTAAGAAAAGAAAAATCAGTGTTTGCCAAAAAGAGCATACACGTTCTTTATCTATGCAATGGTGTGTTCTGTGTGTGTGGCTGCTTTTGTTCACCCTGTGTGCTCTTACAGCTCTGGGCCGGTCCATTTCCATGGAGATGTCTGTACAAATTGCACTTCACAACCAGTTTCCAAACATGAATCATACATTTGCTTATTGAACCTTCAAATAACATATCTGTTGCATTTTGCAGACATGCAGTCATTCACAAAAATACAATTTCAAAGTGCAAAATATTACTCATCATCTCTCTGGTTAGCATGTGTTCCTCGCTGTTTTTTGTTGCACCCCGACAGAGGTGACGATTGGTGTTGTGGGATCTCAGTGAGCGCCACTGTCTCATAAACTGTTTGGCGTCAGCAGATTAAACTGGACCCCTCTGATTTCCATTGATGCCCCTCTGCTTCCTCTCTTCACCTCTCTTCCCCACCTCCTGAGTCACGCAGACAACACATTGTTGCTAACCTCCTCTCTACCTCTTCTCTTTCAGTTAAAAACATGCACTGCTGAATGTTACCAGTCGTTCCACATGGGCCAGTTGCTTAAACGCATGGTTTTCCTTATGACCCCAAACCACCAGGTTGGAGACCCACTCTACAGCTATTTTTCTCAAAACCTTTTTTTCAAACTTGTCTTCGCCAATGATTGACACTGAAACACTCTCGTCTATATACGTCTTCATCTGAAATGTTGACTTTTATTTTTAATCCACCGTGTTTATTTTTTCTAGCTGGAGCTGGTGACGCATTTCCCGCCCTCCGAGGAGGAAAACCTGCCGGTGTGGCGCTGTGTCCTCCTCAGAGCTCTTTCACAAGATGTCCGTCAACGTGTAAAGACGGACATCGTTGACTTGGCCCAGAAAGTTCTGACAGCATGGCAAAAAGGAGGCTACAAACTGGGACACGTGCACCTAGTGGTGAGAAAAATATAGATTCTGATTTTTAAGGTACTAATCGATTGATAGTGATTGATTGTACATTTATTGTCATTGTATGATAAAAACACAGGACAAAATTTGGCGGTAAATACTTAATATTAAGCAGCATATTTCATGTATTTTTACATGTACATCATCATACATCTTTTAGTAATGCTTCTTAAAAACCCATGTCTCGTTTTAATCTAGCAGTGATTCAATCCAGCCAAGAGAACAATGTCACTCAACTTCAGTCTTGCATTTGTCCAGAATGTGGCGCTGTCGTCCCTCCTTGCTGTGGTTCAAGGGCAGAAGTGTCCTGAGGAGCTGTGTGTGTTGTCTGTGACGCGGATGGTCACACAGCTCTGGTTACGCCTGAGTTCTGAGCAGGTGAGGAGCGAGAGCATACATGAACGCACAAACACAGACAGATGAGGTGTACGTGTGGAAATGACTTTGACTGTACTTCTGTGACGGCCCAGGTGCAGATCCACCCTGTGCTCCAGGTTACTCTGCAGATGAGCTTGTCCATATCGGCCATAGTGGTGAAAAACATAGAACCTCAGGTCATTTGTCAGGTAAACTGTCCATTTTATAGCTCATGTACTTAGAGTGATGTGTGGAGGATTTCTCTGCTGACTGGCGTTTGTGTGTGTCCCAGGCTCTGCTGTGTGTGGATGCTGTGGTGTCTCAGAAATGTTCAGACCAGCTACTGCTTGCTGCTCTGGAGTTCCTCGCCTCCTTGGGGAAAATCTTCATCCCACCAGACAGCCAGGTAAAGAAACCCGACCTGGTCCAGGTTTACGGACAAGAGATCATATTCTAAATTCTAATGATCTTGTGGGGATTGAATTGCTTTTGTTCCTTCGGAGTTCTTGTTATCAAGTCTGCAGCTTAAAATGAACTCTAAAACTTTGCATCTTCAGGAAGTTCAAGTATGAGAAAAGTAATGATGGAACGTGAATGCTTAGTAGTAATGTACAGAAGAGAGTTTGTTCACCTCACCTGAATATCCTCATTCATCTGAGTGAAACTTTTCCCCCTCAGAGTCAAATCCTGCCCAGGCTCAGCAGCTTGTTCAGCCTCCTGCTGGCACACACATCCTGGCTAATATATCAACATGCTCTGGTGGCCTTCTCTCAGTTTGCAGAGGTACATCATGAACTCTGGATACTGCTCAGGATTTAGGTCTAGAGCTGTGACTGCACCTTAACCTGTACACCCATTCTTTTAGGTGACAAACCACGAGGAAGTCATTTCTCGGAGTTTATGTGTAGAGGAAACAAAGACCAAGGTGGTGAATTATCTGAGCAAGGTGAGTGATGCTGATGCATCACCATGGATAAAACGGATCCCCAAATGACTATATATTGTGTTGTAGACTGTGATTGCCCAGGAAAATGCAGAGTCACAGCTGCAGAGGCTAAAGACGGAGACATCTGTGGTTGAAAAACACAACGAGAGGCTGGAGAACAACAAAGAACATGTGTGTAACAAACAGACTGAAGACACAGTCGTGGAATCAGAGGTTGGTAACTTCATTAAAGGAGCATGTCCTGCTTTGTTTGCTCCGGGCCCTGACATTTACCTTCATTTGTGCTGCTTTTATACAAATTGTAGGAAGTTGAAACCATTATTAAACAATAAAAGAGTGAAACCCACTTAGAAGCATTTCTATTTCCTAGATCTAATAGTTTATAGTCTCAGATAATGAGATTGCAGTGCATTAGAATCATCTCACATTGATTCAGTAAAATAAAAAAGGTTCATATGTCAAAAGTGAATTTGTAAACTTTAGGATCCAATCCATGAAAATATAAATAACTAGCCTGTATTTGTTCCTCTCAGCCGAGTCCAAAGAGAGCTCGACAGGAGACAAGTGCAGAGGAGTTCAGCCGCCACATCCAGACAGCTGAGAGCGCTTTAAAAGCCCTTCAGGATCTCATTGAGAACCAAGCTGATGCTACAGCGCCACCACTATGGCTGGAAACCAAACTGCAGGAGCTGCAGACCCTCATAACACACATCAGGACAGCTCGGGGTACGACAGACTGATGTTTTCAGATTATCTATGTTCCGTTTCCTTGGTTTTGTGGAGGGAAACCAGCTGCTGCTACTTAATATAGTTCCTCTTCTCTTTTATGACTGCTACTTTTGTATAACATGACATTTATTAAACTTGTTTGAATACAAAGTCCTGGTTTAAATACGTCAAGATTGGGATTATATTAAAACTGCAACACAACAACATCAAACAGAATACCGGATTCATTAAAATCTTTTATTTAACCAGCAACCAAAACCCCCCACTAATAAATTACATTATTTCTATATTACATTCATTCCAAGTGCAAACCTTCTGTAAATCAAACTGGACACATTGGACATTGTGCCAAAAAACACTTCCTTGATCTTAGAGCCAGTAGTGAAATTGGCACTTACAAAAAAGTTGAAAGAAGATGAAGACAGGAAGATATTGTGTATTCATTATTTTCCGGGTGACTCGGAGTGTTGGCTAAATAAAAAGTGGCTTCATTTGTCCAAGTCTGACTAATGGATCAGCACATTATCCAGTTCGACAGCAAATCATCTTAATCAGCATATTGACAATTAAAGTCTGGGAACAGATAACCGATAACAGGAGTACAAAATGTCTCAGTCCAGTTTTATTCTTACTGCATCACCTGATCTGTGAAGTGTGAAGATGGAGCCGTTTTCCAGTAATTTCATCTTTTGTGGAAAATGCACAGAGCTGTTTGTCATCACCAGGCGTTCTCATCCTCCCAGTTCAAGTCATCTCCGTCTCCCCAGCCGTCCGCCTCCACCTGATGAAAGAAAGTCAACAAATACATGGAAACTCAGAACAATCATCACTGGAGTGTTTGTTTGAAAAGGAGAAATGACCTCATGAATTAGGGAACAGAAAAAGAGTTCCCCAGTACAAACTTTGTTCAGGATATTGACTTGAATAGTGATTCAAACTGGTTCCAGTCAATCCTGATTTACTGAAATAATTGTTGCAACATAGTCATTATTCATCCAAGCCGTTATCTGCTGTGCATTCAAGTGAGGTCACCAAACAAAAATAAGAGCAATGTTACCGTAAAGCACATTGTTGATCACTCATGTAAAGAGAGAAATTCCACTGTTATGTATAGATTCAAAAGATGTTTCACCATTTCTACCCTCAATGAGAGTGAACCACTTCCAAGCTCAATGAGGGTAGAATGAATGAATCGTGCTTCTTGGGCATCTGTGATGGTAAAGGGAATCAAAATACTCTGAGTTGTGTCCTGTGTGTACAATGTGTTTCTAATTTTTTTTTTTTAAATCACAATCACATGAAACTCTTTCAGAGGCTGTTGAAATGCCTCATCCTCAGTTTTCATCCAGAGTCTGATTTATCAATCGGACACTTCCTTCAGCAGTTAGAAGCAGTTGACCAGTCAAATGAGTCTGGACCAGCTGCCCAAAGTGAGCAGTCTCAACTCCTCTGTAAAGGAGGAAGAGAGGTTCTATGTGTGTCGCCGCAGAAACAGGCACATTGGCTCTCCTTTAATAAAAGTCTCCATCGTGCTGTATGTCAGACTGCATGAGTGTATAGTACAGACTGGGTGAACTGCTAATCAATTAGCCCCTGGGATTAATAAAGCTCTCTGTCGATATATGAAGCATTTACCTCAGTCACGTTGGTAGCTGCGAACTTGGTGATGTCAGTGAGCGAGTTATCCTGTAGAGATTTAGAACGGTCTGTAGACAAGGACAGTCCTGCATCACCAATGCTATTCTCCTCCAGTGACAGCAGAGCTGGAGACGATAGCTTAATCTCTGGCACCATGTCGGCAAACAGATCCAACTCTGGGTCCTGTGCAACCTTTTTCTTCACTCTTATGGTGAACTCCTCACCCAGAACACCTGTCCCGTCCATCTTCTGTGCCCCCGTGAGATTGGGGCTCAGCGCCGGGTTCATCTCCGTTTGAGCCCAGCCGTCGTCCCACGAGGACAAAGTCTTGGTCTGTGTAGATTGTCGCAGTGATGGGGTCAATTTGAGCGGTTTGGAGGTTCCCAGTCTTGGTGCTGCAGGGGTATGCATTGCAGGTGAGGCGGTGGTACCCCCTCTGGGTGGTGCAAGTACAACTGGGTCTGCTAGAGGGGCAGTAGGGGAGAGATCCGAGGTGGGCTCAGTGTCCTCAAAGTCGTCCCATGGCTCCTCTTCAGTGTTGTGGTGCGAGAGCGACTGAACTGTCGCTGCTCCCTCGGAGGACTGGATGTGGATCTGGACCGACTGTCCAGTTCTGCTCTTGCTCTCTTCAGTATCCGTCCAGTCAGGCCAGTCCTCCACTGAGCCGTCCAGTCTGCGTGAGTGCTCCGGGCTGTACAGGGACGGCTTCATCACACTGTCCTGGTGAATGCCATTCAGAGGCAGAGACATCTGTCGACTCATGTCTGACAGAGAGGGAGGACAGAGCTTTACGCAGAATAATGTCAAAATATAAAAACAACAGTAAAAAGGGTGTTGTTATACCTGATTTTGGGACCTGGGGGGAACTTCTTGAGGTCTCCTTCCTATCTGCTAAACTTCCTACATTCCCCAGGACCAGGTCTTCAGCTCCAGGCGGTCTGGAGAATAAACTTAAGACTTTGGAAGGCTGGGTGAGCTGAGGGTGGGAACCTCCTACTATATGGACAGGGGAGGCTAAAAGAAAAAGAAATTAAGTATTAAGCATACAAAGCCCCAAAATGATCTGATATTTTACACAACACATCCTCACATTCTGAGCAATCATTTTTCAAAATATGAAAAAAAAAAAATATGTTTAAGCAAAAAGACAAACAATAATACAGACTATATGACGGTGCGGATGCAATGTGCTTCCTCATACCTTCACATCATCGAACACACTGCTGAGGGTGTGTTTCTGCAGTCATTTAACTGTGAAGGACTTTCCTGATTTTCCAGTAACTCTTTAGACAAAAGACTTTTTGTTAGGTCTCAAGTCTGCAGCCCTAAATAGAAGCTTTGAGTGACCGATTTTCTCTTTTAAACATTTGTTTTCTATGTGATGTAAAAAAAAAAACATCGAAGTAAATATTTAAGCTGCAGACTTGATAACAAGACTCTACTAAATGACATGCAGATTTTAAATCATTAGTGATGCATCAACATTGATTGTTACTGTCAGCGTGCAGCCTGTGTGTCTTACTTTCAGGCGTGACCTCTGTGGACTTGGTGAAGTTGGGTGTGGTGCGTTTAAACACCTTGATTCTCTCTCCTCCCACCACCACCTGAGCTCCCAGCAAGGGCACCAGCACAGCTAGACTCTGCAGCGTCATGGCAACCAGAGAGTCACTGGTGTCTCTCATACCCAACAAAACCTGTTGCCAGAGCAGAACAAATATGAATTATATACCCGAGACATTATTACATACCTGAAGTCGTCAGTGTCAACCCCACCCATTTCTTCTCATGTAATGTTCACATCAAAGAACAGACACCTGCCTTCTCAGGTGTTGTATGTTTCAACATGTATATATTGAAGAAGTGAATCAATATTTTGAAAGTGAGATTGTTGTCCCATGCTTCCAGTATTTATTTGAAGATAATTCAAATTCAACATGTTTATCTGTAAAGATGAGACTTTCTCAACACTCAACCTGAGGCAGGATGTGGTTCTTGAGCTCGTCGTGTGAGAAGAACTCGGCATAGATGTGGATGTGAGCCAACAACACGATGCGCACGTGTTCCTCATTGACCTTGAAGAGCTTGAGAAGCTGCGGGATCACGTGTTTACGATAAAGAGTCAAAGACAACAGGCATTCCTCACCAGCACCTCCACCAGTGGAATCTGTCAACAAAGGAAGAAATGAACATCCACGTTCGGTTTCATACATCACTTATAGTTAACAACTTCTTTACAGGGTCTGAGTTGAATAAAAAGACTCTTTACCCATCTTTGGCCTTAGAAGATGAGGCAAGAAACTTTTCACAGCCATGGGTTCTGCAAAAACTAGAGAGTTGAGGAGTTTGGGGACAAGACGTGCAGCTGTCAGCTCCTCGGGGAGGCTCTGGACCCGGTCCAGAAGAAACCTGCACAAACAAACACAGCCACTATGTTCAAAGATCTTTGGTGAACAGAGTTCTGCTGAAAATTAAGAATTACTTCATTGAGGAAATAAATGAAAAGTAGATTTCGAAACACTAATAATCCTAAACAATGCAACTGTCGGAAAATGACAGAAATATGCCAAGAAAAGCACATCTCACTTGAAGAATTCGTTCTTTTCCTCTTCCGTCTTCAGGGTCAGGCTCTTCAAAAAGTTCATCACTTCCAGAAAGTCATTCCTATTCATAGAGGGGTAAGTTTAAAAACAAACCTTTTTTTTAATATACTGTGCTGGCAACAACAATAAGTATACACGATCACACAAACCTGAAAAAGTCATGAGTTAGCAGGGAACTGAGGGGAGGTCGGGACAATGGGTCAGAGTTCAGCAGGCCAGCCTGCAGGGTCTTCTTCAGACTGTCAGACAGTTCCTGCGACACTGGAAACACCAGGGGAGGAAGAGGGGAGATAAAGAACATGCACACTTGACAAATGTGTCAATGCAAGATGAAGTCCGAGGTCACAAGCTCATCTCTACCCACCATCGCCATTCAGAAGTGGGAGGAGGGTCTCCACCATCATTCCAAAAGAGTAACAGTCTCTAGAGTGAGCATGTTTGTCCATGAGCATTTTAAATCCCTCTGCCTGTCGACAACGACATGTTTCATGAGAAGCTGCGACACAAATTGGACCTCGTTCAACTTTTTCGACCACACCTTTGAATACGTTTACCTGTTCCTCTGGAGGGATACAGCTGGTCTCTCTTGCATTCTGTATGCTCGCCAGGAACTTGGGAGATGGAGAAAACAATACAAAAAGATGTGTGAATCTTCAAATCTCTGTTGTCGTAGAGCTGTGTGATTTCACAGTTGGTGCTATTCTACCTCTCACCTCTGGGGTTGCTTCAGAGAACTTACAGACAGTCTCCATCCCCCCCAGTTTCCAGTGACCATCTTCACTGACATATACAGACGAGATGCACACGTTGTTATGGCTCGACTTGCCCTGGCAGAAGAAAAGGACATTTACAGGCATGCCCAATGATTCATGGTCAAGTACACAATGTATATCATCTTAGATGTAGGACCATCAGTTTGATTGCATATTTGAATTACTGAAAAAGAGATGATGTGTGGCTGTGATTAAAATAGAAGCGGATCACAAGATATTGCTTGAATTTGGGCAACATCATAACATCATGCTGCAGACAGAGATAACCCAGCCTGATAACCATGCCTTTTACACCACAATGTCTCACGGTCAAAAGACATCCTGGTGCATTTTTAATATTCGTACCTTAGGGCCACATCATTTTTCTTTCGCCCAAACTATGTGACTCACCCTTTCATGTAGAAAGACCAGCGCCTGCAGGAGGTCATAGATGCCTGCACAGATCTCCTCGGGGGACAGGCTGTCCAGCAGCAGCTCCAGGGGCTGCACGCGCTCCGTCACCAGATGGATGCCACCATCCTGCACTGAGCAGGACAGGAAGCGCAGCAGGCAGGGATGTCTCAGAGTCTTCAGGTGCTGGAGGAATTCAAAAAAATAGTTGAGTTTTTGTTAAATACAGGAGTCAACCTGTGGAGGATGCATGAGCAGGAAGTAGTTACACAAACCCGATGAATAAATCACTCATCTGTTACTTGACTAATGTCAACAGAAAATTTAAAAACATTCAACAGAGGCTTTGCTACATTAACCAAAACAGTTGTTAGTACATTTGATTGCCACAGATGACATCCTTTCAAATAATGTCAGGTGGTCTTTAGATGTCAATGTGAGTTTATCACACACACATGCAGCCAATGTGACGATTACAGATTCTAAAATACCGCTTTGTCATTCACTACCTTGGCAGCTTTGTTGACTTTATCTTCGTTGCCACGCTTATGGACAAACACGGATGCGGACTTTCCATCCTGGAGCACCGCCGAGTACACGGTGAGTCCGGAGGGCAGGGTGAGGAGCGGCTCCTCCAGGATGCAGCCCCGCACAGCGCTGCTTTCCGCACCCATGGCCGTTTTCCCTCCTCGACCTGTGGGGCAACGTGCAGACGACACATCCGTGTACAACACATGAAAGTTATCCACCGAGTGTCACCATGTGAAGTTGTCAATCCTTGAAAGTGTACGTGTAGTCGCTGGTTTCAGAAGCGAATACCTGTCTGCCTGCTCTGGATGGACCACCGCTCTTCAATGACACGTTAGCTACTGTTGTAACGGTTAGTTAGCCTAGCTGGCTAACCACGGCTACGTTAGCCAGCTGGTCATTGCTACGCCATTTCTCCTCCCCCCTAACTAAGGTATGCACGGTGTGCCATAAAGGTGACCAAAAAGCGTCAACAGAATGTGTAAACCATAAATCAAAACGACGAAATGGCAAACTAATTCCTAGTAAATCCTCCACAGCTCTGCTATGCTAACGTGGAGCTAAGTGATGCGCTGTAAACAGAAACCTTTCCGGTAATGGACGAAACCACAGAGCAGGGGGAAACACCACATTTAAAATACTAGATATTTTCACCATTAAATATATTATGCATATTAATTAGAGTCTTAAACTTTATATAATATATGTTTCACTAAAATATGAACTCGAACAGCGATTATCTATGTTTCGTCGTAAATCAATATAAAATCAAACCCCTTCCTGTGTATTATAATGGTTGCAACCAGGGTGGCGCGAGACATCAGAGGGGTGCTTGCGTGTGTGTGTGTGTGTGTGCGTGAGTCATTGTGCATACTACCTTGCGGTGAGTAAAGTAAAAGTAACATCAAGAAGAATCATGAAGAAACTTACCAGTTTGTTTTCAGGCTTCCCTGTTCCGAGATCATTCACTAGGGGTGGGCGATAGTGGGAATTTTGGTATTGATCCGATATCAGGTAAATACATGGCTAGTATTGACGATGCTGATACTTTTGACTTGAAATGTCATGATCATTGAATAATTTGGAAATTTTGCCAGTTTGTTAGTTGATTATGATTATGATAAAACACAGGACAAAGATTTTAGGCAAATATAAATGTTTTTTATTTACTATCTACAACAACACAAAACAATGTAACAGTATAAGAATAATAAAATAATTCCTTTATTACCTTCTACTACACGTAATTGTTAAAGAAAAAAGTAGCTAGTGCAAAATAACAAAAAAAGCAGCAGCTGAACAGATTTGATTTTGTTTGTATATCCTCACCAATTTCTTTATTTCTTTAAATGTTAAAGCTGGAACTGTAAGTGTTTGATCTGTGTTCCAGTTATGAAGATGATGAGACCTGACTCTTCTTCAATGGAGGAGGACACACAAGTGCTCGCTCGCTCGCTCTCTATCCCGCTGCTCGGACTCTCTCTCTCTCCTGTGATGACACTGTGCCTTGGCTGTACCCCAGTCTCTCTCTGTCTTTCTCTTTCTCTCTTCTCTCTCTCTCTCTCTCTCTCTCTCTCTCTCTCTCTCTATCTATCTATCTATCCATCTATCTATCTATCTATCTATCTGACAGGTAGAGGACAGAGGACAGTAATTTCCTCCTCCTCCTGGGTGAGTCGGAGGGGGCGGAGTGTGTGTGTGTGTGTGTGTGTGTGAGGGGGTTGTTAAAATGTGTATTCACTGCATAAAATCAGATTTGCAGGAAAAAAGAATATTGCTTAAGGGCCTGGACTGGTTTTATGAAAACATGTTGCACTTTAAACCTCTGTAATCTCCATGAAAGCATGCATAATGTGTGTGTGTGTATGTTGTGTGTGTGTGTGTGTCCCTCTGGCTGTGAAGAAGTGGAGGGGT
>JAFBJT010108956.1:25064-51433 GCA_016785325.1 Chascanopsetta lugubris
AAGCCCTGTGCCTTGCAAACATCCGCCCCTCTCGTCTGAACTGCAAATGAAAGCCTCTGCACCTTATTTCCCAGGCCTGGTGTTCAGCCGGGCGATGCGGCAGATTGCTCATCACTCATTTCATCCTAACACGGGGCCCCGGGGACGAGGCTCTGGCGAGAGACAGATGAGGAGGTGATTGTATTCGGTGTGTGCTCCCGCACTAATGCGGAGCATGTTGCAGCGGTCGGAGAGCAGCGGCGGCCTGCGGTGCCCGGGTGTGCGGAGCTGTCAGAGGCACTTCAGGCCTCTGACAGGCGGCGGTGCGGCAGGTATAAGGAGGAAGGGGCCGGGGAGGGAAATGATATCCCAGCGTCTGTTTGTGCAGAGCGGGGAGGGGAGGCGCCGATCGTCGTCTGAGAATATGAAGTAGATGTGCAGAATGATGACGTGTGACTCGGTGCCGCGGACGCAGAAATGTTTTTAGCCTTGGTGTCGGGGAGCACAGGCCAGGAAGATGGAAGATGGGAGATGGGTGGTACGCTTACACCTTTAATGGAGCTTTTACTGTTTAGGGTTGAAATGTGGTTTTAAATCCTCATATTTATCCGTTTGCAGAGATCGAACCAAAGACCACAAGGAAATGCCTTTATCTACAAGTTTATTGTAGCTAATGGATTTCACTGCTTAGCATTGATTATTATCTCTCGCCTTCACACAGAAACACTGAAAACAGTGCAGCACTAGAATTGTTGGATATATTGGCGCCTTTCATCCACGCGACACAAAGCATGCGACTGAAGATAAGAACTTTTCAAATCATGCTCCATGATCAGGTGAGCTGAGCAATGCAGTATTTCCAGTTTGTGCAGTCCCATGAGGTGAAGCCAGGTCGAGGAAGAAGAAGTGATGTCTGGCTGCGTGAGCTCCATGGAACAGCGGTTTGTGGCTGCTGACACAGCAGTGTGGCGTGATTGATGATATCAGCCTTTACTCAGCTAAACATGGTGTGAAGCTGTCCGACGTTTGGTCTTTAGGCACCATTTACTGGAAGTGATGGAAAAGTTGCGATGCCACCTACTGGCCTGGCATGCACACTGCAGCGTACTACTCAGGTTTTACCCGGGTCCATGTAAACAAGGATTTCAGCTTTGGAAAGACAATTGAAAAGTGTTTTTTGTTTGTTTTTTTAAGACCAAAATCAATCCTATGTGGCCACAGCCTCAATTCACTTAATCCATCTGCGCCTTTGACATTTGAATTCGGAGTATATATGGGAAGTGCGCGCCAAAACTAAACATAGGACAGAGTTGATTCGTTCATCATAAACTTGCATAGTGAAAAAAGTGCTGTTTTCTGCAAAAGCGCATCAACGTCATTGGAATTCACAGACATGTGTAATGCAGAGACAATCAACACGTAACTGAAACACAATGAGAGAATGAGTGTTCGTTGACTGAATGGAAATAAGAGCAGCGATGTTCGTTGGTGCCTGGCAGATGACGACAGGAGCCGGAAAAAAAAACGACGTAATTGCACCTTTTAAATGTTGTTTCATATTGATTCTCTGGCCACTATATTCTTACAACTGATGCAGCTATTGTCTGGTTTCCAAAAGAATCATCGTCTCTTTATCATGAAATGTATTTGCTGTCTTTTCTATTTTGATACGACAAAAAAACAACAAAAAAAGAGCCTGAGGCGGAATCACTAACATCACATTTCTCAAGGACACTTCGGCAGGCAGGCAGGCAGGCAGGCAGGTAGCTGCAGGGGCCAGATCAGAGCCCCCCCCCCCCCCCCCTCCCCCCCCGCCCCCTTCCCTCCCTGGAGCTTGTTGCTCTCAACAGGTTTTCCAATCCCAAGGCCGTGCTGTCGACCCGTCCGCGTACATACTGTATCTGGGGCCTGTGCACGTTGCCCTTAGCAACCACTTGGCCGGGACATGGGGCGACATGTCGGCCTGGACTCTCCCGTGCGCTCACTTGTTGAATGGGACGAGGGTGGATGTGCGGCCTGTCGTGAGGAGGATCGTCGGGGGCATGTGGATGGATGAGTAATCCAGGGGGAAGGTGCACACTATGGTTACACGTGCCGTTAAGCTGCTTAATCCCACTGTAATTAGGCTGCGTAGTAAAAACACAGGAGGAGGCCAGAGAGGTGCGGGCCTGCAGGTTGAAACTGCGCCATGAGAGGCTGTTGGTTCCATTCCCAACACACACCGGCAGCAGTGCAGTCAGACTATTGCTCCCTGTGCTCGAATAAAAAGGGAGGCACTCTCTCTTTAGTATCTCCTTGGTGCAGTGACGGTGGGCATTTTATGACCTTGCTGTGAGAGGAGGTGGGAGGGGGGGGGGGGGGCGGGGATTTAGTGGGGGGGGGTCTGGGAGGGGGGTGGGGGGGGGGGGGATTTAGTGGGCGGTGGTCTAATGTCTGATTCAATAAGGTTTATCAGTGAGGACACTGTTGCTCAAATGTGTCGAGCAGAATTCAAGAGGAAGTGTGGAGACCTCGTTTTTCCCGTGTCCATAACGTGGTAAAGGGAGCCTCCCTGAGGACAAAAAGGGTACTGGCCTTATTTTAGATAGACTTTCACGGATGTTTGCTTGCCTGCAGATATGTAACAAAATATTTTATGATATAAATGAAAATGATGATAATGACAATAAGAATGATGATGCCGATGGTAATAACAACAACAACAACAATAATAATAATAATAACAATAATAATGATAATGACAATAATAATAACAATATTGATGATAATAATTAAAAATAATAACAATGACAGAAATAATAATTCATACTAAATCTAAAACAAAAAACAATATAAGCAAATACAATTACACAACTTTATGGTAAATGAAGCAGATAAAATAGAAATAACTATCATCAAAAGTGTATTCAGCCTTGATTGTTAAATTGCGTGTGTGTTGTGTGTGTGTGTGTGTGTGTGTGTGTGTGTGTGTGTGTGTGTGTGTGTGTGTGTGCAGGTCTGGTGGTGTACGTGGCCATGATGGTGGGGGCGTTGGTGTGGGGCGGCCTGAGTGACAAAATGGGCCGGAGGAAGTGTCTGATCTACGTGCTGACCATCGACCTGGTCTTCTCCTTCCTGTCCTGCTTCGCTCAGAGCTACGGCTTCTTCGTCTTCTTCAGGTTCTGCTCCGGCTTCGGGTAAGAAACACCGACTACCTTGGTTTCCATGCGGTCAGATTCAGCACCGTGTTTAAAGGTGTAGAGTGTCAGGTTTGGGGGCAAACAATCTACCTTGAAATGAGGATGAAATGGAACGTAAGAAACTGATGTATATGTGAATTGACTATCACCTGAATGTATGAACTGTTATGTGGAATGGCCCTTTATGATTACACCTCCTCTCCATGGAGACCACCATGTTTTTACGGTGGTCCAGAATCAATAAACAACACAGTTTACGCACTGAAGGGTTCTCCTTCATTTTTGAAAGAGACGGCTTAGTCGTGATTGCTGCAATATACACGGTCACCGCCAGATCACACTGAATCCTGCACACTGCACCTTTAATCAAACCATTTTTACACTTGTAACACTCTGGTGTGCACCAAACATCAGGGCGCTCAGTGTCTTCCCTAAAAACACCTCAGAAAATGGGAGATGGAGGGCTGGGATCAAACCACTGACCATGCTTGGTATACAACCCCCTCTGTATCCTGAGGCACAGCCACATTACAGTGCATTAAAGGTACAGTGTGTAATATTTGGTGACGTGTGGTGGTGAAGTTGCATGTTGTATCCATCACCTCACCCTTCCTTCTCGAGCATGCAACAGAACCTATGGTGGCCCTCAGTCGTCATTTAAGCTCAACAGATGTTAAGTACGTCCATTTTGGGCTATTGTAAAAACATGGCGGCCCCCACAGGGGGACCCACTCCTCAAGTAAATATACATTAAAGGGTGCATTTTAGGGTAAAGTGAAGGTTGAGGTGAAAATATCAGCATATAATTGATTGGTTATCCTCGTCCTCCAAAAAGAAGTGACAAAAACAGACCAAAAATTACACTGAAAAAAAACACAGCACCTTTAAAGTTACACTTCTTCATGACTGAACATGGAGTCAGAGAGGACATGATCTAAACACATCATTCTCATTAATATAAGATGATTACATTTTACACTCTAGTTATTTCCTTCCGCTGACATTTGCAGCTGCACATGTTTACTACATGACATACAGTCCGGCTAACGTGAAGCGTTAAAGGTGCAGTGTGTACGATTTGGGTCATTTGTCAATTCTATTCTATTCTGAAGATTTTACAGAACAATTACATCCTGACATTTCCGTGAATTTATTATGACATAAATGTTTTTTTTTCCTTCAAATGACCCTTAAATAAGCCTTTGAATGTATAATTCCATGAGGAGTGGGTCCTCTCTAAGGGGGCAGCCATGTTTTTACAGGAGCCCCGTGTGCACATATCAAACATCTTTTGAGTTTGAATGACAACTGAAGTCGACCATAGGTTCTCCCACATGCTCGGAAGAGCGAGGGTGTGGTGATGGATACAACATGCAACTTCACCTCTTAAGGTCACCAAATCTCACACACTGCACCTTTAAAGACTGTAGCTATGATATAAACAGCTCACATCACCGAGCGCTCCGTCACTCGCCGGCTCCGTTTCTGGCGAACACGTATTTACTTACTCGTACTCCCAATCCCACTCAAACCCAGGCTCATTATTTGTGTCTCCGCTGGGACCAACATCTCCGTTACCGCACTGCCAAAACAACACTGATCCATCAGCCCCAGCCCCATCCAGGCCGGATGCGCCACACAACAACAAAGGAGGCGGAGTTCGGTCGTGTTGCTGCACGTCGACCCCACACCGCCACGCACTGTAAAAAGTCTCAACGCCGCCACCTCAGAGATGTCTGAGGTGTCCTAATCTGCTTATTCGCCGTAACGCAGCGTTTCTTTATGACACTAATTAACACGAGACAACAGTAATCTGTGCTTGTTGTGTTTTACGGGGGCTTTATCGCCGCCTTCCTGCTGTCGCCAGCAGCTTGGAGGTTGAAACCTTTTGCTGTGCACAGATTTCTTCTGCAGCTCCCTGACACACATTTCTCTTGATAATGACGGTGGTGGTGGTGCTGGAGCCGGACCCGCTGCACTCATGTTTGAGCTTGAGTGCGATGCCAAAAACAAAATGAAAGGACACAAGGTCATTTCAAAATAAAGTGCGCAGTTTATCCCCAGTGATAAGCCCACTGTTCGATGTTTGTGCTCACCCCTGCACCACACACACGCACACACCTCCCCAAGATCATTATCATTGAAACCATGTGCTGTCTGTATATTAAAGGTCCAGTGTGCAATATTAAAGGTGCAGTGTGTAAGATTTGGGGACATCTAGAGGTGAAGCTGCGTGTCGCATCCATCGCCTCACCCTTCTTGGACATGCAGGAGAACCTATGGTCGACTTCCTTTGTCATTTAAACGTGGTTGATATTTAGTACGTCCACTCTGGGCTGCTGTAAAAACATGGCGGCCCCCCATATAGAGAGGCACCGCTCCTCATGTAAATATACATTAATGGGCTCATTTTAGGGGAGTGGAAGAAAAATCGTACATCTAGGTGATTATGAATTCATGAAAATGTCGATATGTAATTGTTTTGTAATATCTTTACAAGTGACAAAAAATGACAGAAATATCACATTTCTGCAGATGTACATAGAATCTTTTTAAATAGACAGAACTACAGTGTATAATCATCTCAATGTATAATTTGTTGTTTTCATTGCTCTGAGGGTGATGCATGGATCTATGCACGCGTGTGGTGGCTGCCATGTTGCATCATTAGTAGTCTGGAGATAACTGTGGGCTACCAAGCTTTATCCAAAATGTCTAGTGAGGTGTCGGGTAACAAGCTGCAAGATGCAGCATGATTGAGACGTTCACCCACACATGCACTCTATCTTTTACATCAGCCTTTCTCAAAAGTGTGGTACGTGAGCCTCCCATCAAGTGGTGCTCAGGCTCCCTCTAGTGGTACACAGGGGAATCACTGAATCAAATACAAACAAGACAAGCTAAAAAAAATAGAAAAACATATGATACTAGATTCTAGTACGTTTGGTTGAGTCATCTCTGACTGTTATATACATATATCATTATTGTAAACTGCCATGATTCCTCCTCCAGGATCGGTGGCTCCATCCCCATTGTGTACACCTACTTCACCGAGTTCCTGCAGGTGGACAAACGAGGGGAACATCTGAGCTGGCTCTGTATGTTCTGGATGCTGGGAGGCCTGTACGCCTCCTTCACCGCCTGGGGAATTATCCCTCACTATGGTAACACACACACACACACACACACACACACACACACACGCACACGCACACACGTGTGCGTGTGGACGCTCACAGACAATCAAACAGCCAGCACGCAAACTGAGCAGACAGAGACAGATAATGTTGTGTTTATTTGACTTTTAATTAAAATTCAAAGAACTGCAGGAGCTCCCTGAAATGTCAGACTTCTTCCATCAGTCTGGGAACAACAGGATGCGGCTAAATTAATTTCTCAGCTCCGCTCCGCGCCCGCTAACACACCTCATCTTAAGAAGTTATCTCCACAATTACTTTTTCCGGACATGAATAATTCATGATGGAACAACCAAGCGCCGTGGCCCCACCAGGACTAGAGGAAGCATTCCTGAAACAGAACTGAGCGTCACAATCGCCCTGATACTAAAATGTTTTCTTTTGTGCATTGACTCTGACAATCGACGTGTGTTGTTCTGCTTCGTCAGGCTGGGGCTTCTCCCTGGGTTCAGAGTTCCAGATGCACAGCTGGAGACTCTTCATCTTCGTGTGTCTCTTCCCTACACTGGCCGCTCTGGTCGGGGTCGTCTTCATGCCCGAGAGCCCACGTTTCCTCCTGGAGGTCAGACACCCACTCATCATCTCACACGCTAACTACTTCACCGCACATTCAGGATGTGAGGGAGCAGTGTTAGACATCAGGCTGCTGGGATTGGTCGAAAGACCCAAAAAAAATCCGCTGAGTCATCGAAACCACTGCAGCAACATACCACCGCTGTGCAAAGGTAGCGAGGGGCTGCGAACACAACACCAGAACACCACCCACACTGCTGTCTCATCCAGGACATTGTCAGGGACGCGACCACATGTGGTATTATGTTTGTATGTTACTGCTCTGACATGGTTGTATCACACACACCCAAATTGTCACACATCGCCCCCTTCTGATGAGGAGGGGCCGAGCTCATGGGAACATCCGTCTGCAAGATATGTGGGAAAGTTGAGTTGACAAAGAGGAATAAAACTAGAAAACGGTGTTTGAGAAACTTTATGTAAGTTGAAGTCGAAGTCCAAATTTAAATTCTGTCCGATGCACAGGACATAGACCAAAGTGCTGTTTCTCACTAATCCCAAGTGTAGACAAATAAGTAGATAAAAGAATGAGGTAAGAATATTAAATAAAAAATGCATTTTTTTTATTTAGGAATATGTCAAATTTATAAATGTGTTTAATATTTACAAATGTTAGTAAATAGGTTTGATATGGCTGTTCTTGTTATTGTTTTCTTTTCAGAATGCTCGACACGATGAGGCCTGGATGATTCTGAGACAAGTTCATGACACCAACTGGAAGGCCAAGGGGGAGCCGGAGAGAGTTTTCACTGTACGATTCAGTCCAGGGGCCAAATTTGATCGCGAGTCAAATCATGTCATGACGAGCTATAAACAACAACAACTTCAAATGTTTCCTTTTCTTTTAGTACAAAAATCCAATGTATACACATTGCAAAATCATCCCGCGGGCTGGATCAGACCCTCTGGTGGTCCAGTTCTGGCCCGTGGGCCACATGTTTGACATTTTTGAATTTTTGACTCTGTTCTCATATATATATGTATATATATCTACATATGTGTGTGTGTGTGTGTGTGTGTGCGTGTGTGTGTGTGTGTGTGTGTGTGTGTGTGTGTAGGTGTCCAACATCAAGACTCCACAGACGCAGGAGGACGAGTTCATAGAGATACAGAGCGACACTGGCACTGCTTTCCAGCGCTGGACCGTCAGACACATGACCATGCTGCAGCAGGTCTGCACAGCACTGGGCCACTTTAATGTGACTGAAATAAAAGTTCTTATCTCACACTAAATATGATTACGTGTGTGTGTGTGTGTGTGTGTGTGTGTGTGTGTGTGTGTGTTCCTCCTCTATAGGTGATGGCAAACATCATGTCACTATCAGCCCCAGAGCTCAGGCTGCAGGGTCTCTTCCTGGTCATTGTCTGGTTCTGTTTGGCCTTCAGGTAAAAACTGTGCAGTGTCACTCACACACACACACACACTCAGGCCTTGGGGCGAGGCTGCTCCTCTGACATTTTGAACCTGTATCCATCAGCTACCACGGCCTGGGCGTCTGGTTCCCTGACATGATCAAGTACATGCAGTACGAGGAGTACGAGTCCAAGGTGCGAATATTCCACCGGGAGCGAGTGGAACGCTTCCACTTCAACTTCTCCCTCATCAACCAGATCCACCGAGAGGGAGAGTACATCCACGACAAGTAGGTTCCCTCAAAACCACCGTTTATTCTTAAAGGTGCAGTGTGGAAGATGTGCTTGACCTCTAGAGGTGAAGTTGCATGTTGTATCCATCATCTCACCCTCACCCCTCTGAACATGCAGGAGAACCTATGGTCGACTTCAGTAGTCGTTAAAACTCAAAAGATGTTTAGTATGTCCACTCTGGGCTACTGGAAAAACATGGCGGCCCCCACAGAGAGGACTCGCTCCCCGTGTGAATATACATTAATGGGCTCATTCAAGTGTAACGAAGAAAAATGAAACATTTAGGCGATTGTAAATTTGAAGAAAATGTCAGTATGTAATTGTTTTGTAATATTTTGTTTAAAGTGACAAAAATGTGCGAAATCTTACACACTGCACCTTTAAAGATATTCTCCTCAGCTGCTTGATGCTCCCCTCTCTCTCTGATTTCCCACAGGTTTGCGAACATTGAGATCAAGTCTGTGAAGTTTGAACATTCTCTCTTTGAGAACTGCTACTTTGAGGACGTCAAGTCGACCAACACCTTCTTTGAGAACTGCACCTTCAAAGACACTGTTTTCTACAACACAGGTATGACATCACAGTTTCTCATGATGTTCCATCGAGGCCCACAGCCTCAAAAATTACACATTGTATATATGAGTTGTGACCATAGACTGTAAATAAAGATGGACGCCACGTCCATGACATCACCCTTAGGTGTCTGCAGAGTGCTAATGAGGCTCGTTGTGGGCCTAACTCCTCCTACTTCCTGGTTCATCCAAAAATGGGCAAAGAGGAGCTTCACAAGTAGGTCACAAGTGTGCCCATAGTGCTGTTTCAGCATCCACAGAACGGGCCAGGTCGGCCCAGGCGTCACTCTAGAGGCCACGCCCCTTAATTATGCACAATTTCAAACCTCAAAAGAAAAAAATAAGCAAATTAGAAAAAATTGCACAGTTGTCATTGAGACCAAAACCATATAGCCTTCACCTCTGAAGGCCATTTTAACATGGGAGTCTATGGGCATTGACTCGCAGCCTCAAGTGGCCACCCTGTGAACTGCATGTGTTTCCACTTCTCCGTGTATTGGCCTCATTCCTCAGCGCCGGTGGTTGCCGCTGGGTTCCAGCGATCTGCTGCACAAGCCCCTCGTGTTGATCCACTTATTTTCACTCGACAGTAAAATGCCGGCCTGTGAACCGTCAGCGTCTCCTCCTACATCTCTCCCCTCTCCGCAGACCTCTGGCAGGAGAAGTTCAAAGACTGTCGGATGGAGAACACCACTTTCCTCCACCCGAAGAAAGGCTGCCACCTGAACTTCCAGGAGGAGAACGACATCGTCATCTACATGGTCAGCTTCCTGGGCAGTCTGGCCGTGTTGCCGGGCAACATCATCTCGGCATTATTCATGGACAAGATAGGAAGGATCCGAATAATAGGTGAGGTCAACGGAGAGCCCTGCAACCAGTAAGGGGGATGGAGCTTTTTGGTATTGGACATGCTTCATCTGTGTGTGTGTGTGTGTGTGTGTGTGCGTGTGTGTGTGTAGGGGGTTCTATGCTGGCGTCGTCGGCCTGTACTTTCCTGCTGCTGTTGAGCTTCAGTCAAGGAGCTGTTATATGTTGGCAGTGTCTCTTCTATGGAGCCAGTGTAGCAGCCTGGAACGGACTGCAGGTCATCTCTGTGGAACTCTATCCATCTGCTAAAAGGTACAGTCCAACTCTGTCCGCTCTGCAATGTGGACCTCGGTCATTTGCGTCACAGCTCCATGGGTGCATTAAAGGTGCAGTGTGTACGATTTGGTGGCATCTAAAGGTGAAGTTTTGTGTTGCATCCATCGCCTCACCCTCATTCTTCCGAGCGTGAAGGAGAACCTATGGTAGACTTCAGTTGTCATTACGGCTCAAAGGATGTTTCGTACGTCCACTTTTACCACAGTAAAAACATGGCGGCCCCCGTAGAGAGGACCCCCTTCTCATGTAAATATATATAATAGCAGGATAATGGGGGAAAAAACAAAGCATTCAAGATTCTTATACATTCATGAAAATGTCCATATGTAATTGTTTTGTAATATTTTTAGTAAAAAATGACCAAAATATCACAAACTGCACCTTTAACAGACCAGGATACGGCACCTCTGCATATGTCTCCAGAGTTTAGACGGCTGTAAAACCCTTTGCAGGACACCTCAAGACATATTCTATGTGTTTAATAAATGATGTTTTTATTTACATAAAATGTAAGGTCAGAAAAAGCCAATGCATTGTGGGAGTGACGCTACTGAGCATGCTCAATGGGCCGCATAACCAGGAACTAAGTCACAAACTTTTTCCCATTAATACATCCATGATACACAGCACCAATGGCTGTTGCTGTGCAACATCAACTTACGGCACCATCTGCTGGTCACTGTCATACATGCACGGATACGGAAACGGCTAACAATTGCCTCTGACTTCACAGGGGCACAGCGTTTGGCATCCTGAACGGCATCTGCAAGTTTGCCGCCATCCTGGCCAGCTTCATCTTCGCCGCCTTCATCGGCATCACCAAGATCATCCCCATCTTCCTGGCCTTCGCCGCCCTGGTCTGCGGCGGCCTGGTGGCCCTTAAGCTGCCCGAGACCCGGGAGAAGATCTTGTCTTGAACAAAAGCCAAACCTACTGTTTATGTAGCCTCCAGGGCCCCAAACACAAGTCCAGCTATATATGTGAAGGAGTATCAGCTAAAACTGAGGCGGAAAAGACGAGAAGAGAGTGAGGGGCCACAATGTGCTGAGTCGTGGTTTCAATGTATGATCAAAAAAAATGATGGAAAAAAAAATTGCCTACATGGACCTGTGGAGGCTCCTCATGCTGCCCTGACACATCAAACTTTGATCAATTACCTTTATATTATTTACCACTCATCCTTCTGTCCGCGCACACACACACACACACACACACACACACACACACACACATACATACAGTGTAGCCATGTGTGATCTGTGTGGGGTTTGTGTAAAAGAAATAGTAATAAGGGATGAACATGTGTGTGTGTATGTGATGTAGTTCATGTTACTATGTGAGACGGAGTTTAGGACTGGAACCCTACATTGATATCACTGCTGGTGTTAAAGGTGCAGTGTGTACGATTTGGGGACCTCTAGAGGTGAAGTTGCATGTTGTATCCATCATCTCACCCGCACCCTCCTGAACATGCAGGAGAACCTATGGTCGACTTCAGTTGTCATTAAAACTCAAAAGATGTATAATACGTCCACTCTGGGCTAATGTAAAAACATGGCGGCCCCCATAGAGAGGACCCGCTCCTCATGTGAATGTACATTAATGGGCTCATTTTAGGGTAATGGGAAAAAAATAAAACACTTACGCGATTATAAATTCCTGAAACTGTCAGTATGTAATTGTTTTGTAATATTTCTAGAGGTGACAAAAATGACCCAAATCGTACACGCTGCACCTTTAATCTAATCTTTAAACTTCACTCTCTATTTACTCCGCCATGTCCATAGTCCTCCTCCTACATGTTATTGTTTAGTTTACTGCTCCTGACATAAACCTGGACCCACCATGTTATTCTTATATATGGGAGAGGTCAGGCCTTCAAGTCTCTCCCACCAGATCCAAACCCAACTGGATCCAAACCCTCCTGTGTGTCTCGTCTCTCAGTGTAGCGTCTGTGTTGTGTAGCTGGTGATGATAACCATAGATAGACTCTCTGTCACATCCTGCCATGACAATGTGTTTGTTTGATTTTTTTTTAAAGACAAAAATTCTAAACTGTGAGACTAGATGTTTTGATATGATGCTCTCACTTTAACCTTTTGACTAGGAACTGTTTTTTGGCAGAACCTGCTGCATTTCTGACAACACGTGTCAAGATTTCTAAGGAGCATGTTACTTCTTTTTTTTTTTTTGTGCGACTGAGGCTGTGAGTTTGTGAGTGTGCGTGTGGTTGTTGTCCACAATGTCTGACCTAAAACAATAGTCTGATGACAGTACTGTATTCGTTGTTGTACATATTGTAGACCTGTGTAAATTAGCTGTAAAATAGTGGCTCCATCATGACTTGAATAAAAGGTGAAGGCTTGTGATTCTGGATTTCCTCATTACTGCAGATTGTGTGTTTAACGTGTAGTAGTTAGAATATGAGGTCAAATAGATACATGAAGTAAAGTGGCAAATAGCTCAGATGATACAAAAAATTCTAAATGTGTGTAGTCTGTCCATTCTGGGCTACTGTAAAAACATAGTGGTGCAAAATGGCGGAGCTGCTCCTGATGTAAATAGGCTGATTCTCAGGAAATTGAACAGTTTGATCATTCAGGTGAGTTAAAAATGCCCATAAATAAAATCCAATATCTTCCAATACAAATGGAAGTAACTAATTTTTTTTATTATTATTGTAAAACCATTCAATTATTATTATATTATTAATAACAAACTGAACCGTAGACACTACACCTTTAAATGCACTGACCAAATTGAAGTATAACTGATTTTAAGTTGTAAACAACAAACATGTACGAAAAAGCATTTTACACTATTAAAATGTTGATCCCAGATTGTTACAGTATTTATTGTATGATATCTATTTTTATTCTAAGAGGTTGATGGGATTAAAGTGGCAGATCAGATTAAAGAATGACACATTCATTCTGACACATTCATTCAACCTTAAATAGAATATATTTTTTGAATGGCCCGTCTAAAAATTACATTTATAATTCTGGTGTCTCAGAGTCAAGATTCTCTATTAATTAAGATAAGTCAGAGTCATCTGATGTTTCAGGGATAGCAGCGGCAAGAATGGCACTGGCAGCTGTGTGTTGGGGGATGGGGGGGGCAGAAGGGGGAGGGGGGATGTAAGTCAGGGAGCTTTTAAAAACATGGCGGATACAAGACGGAACAAGTGCTGGTAGTAGGAGGAGGAGGAGGATGTGTTTACTCTGGCCGAGGTGTGAGAGAGGCTGTTCATCACATTGTCACACAACAGAGGAGGATGACCACTCCACTCACTCCTGTTCTCATGTTTTCATTTCATTCTGTTGACTTCAAAGAGATACCACTGACTTATTTATTCATTGATTAATTTCAGTACATTAATGACAGCTGATTGTTAATTCAAAGGGAGCCACCCTGACACAATCAATATCCCTTTCTCTTCTCTGCTGCTTGCACCAGATAATCATCGTGCTTTTTTTAAAGATATGAATTCTCCTCCATTTTCTTCGGGGTGATTGTGTTTTATCTTCGCTCTGTGACGAACGTCACTCCCGCACAATTAGAGGAAATTTACTGTCCACCTCTGGCTCACCCCTCTTGCAGGAGCTATGTTTCACACCTAAGGTGTAGAATGTATCCCCCTCACCTGCCGCCTCACTCTCTCACACCACACACACACACACACACACATACATACACACACACACACACACACACACACTCTCCCACAGCAACCCATTGAGGCTAATAATACCACACACATCTAAGACTATCAAAACACCACATGTAGACCTGGGGTTTTATTTTGCCCTTTTGAATAGTGATTGAAAAGGTGATTTGTTTAATTTTCAATTCTAAAGCCCAGATTTTGCCTCAGAGCTCTCAAGAACAAGCATCAGTCCCAGAGTGACGGAAAATAATTAAAACACAAAAAAATCACCATGAACTATGGAGTGAAGTTGTAAATTGACGTGATCCTCAATCTGATTGGCTTGTGTCATTAAAATGATAATAACTTTTAAAAAACAAACATAAAATCTAACGAAAATCTAAAAAAAAGAAAATTTTGAATATAACATTAAGTCAATTTCTTAAAAGCAGACTAACACACTCAGATACTGATTTCAAATGACTCCTGCTTATAAACTACAGCCAAACAGACCATAAACGTATAGACGATAGACTTAAAGACGATAGACTTATAGCCCATAGAGATATGGACAATGGACTTATAGCCCATAGACTAATAGAACATAGACCTATAGACCATAGAGATATAGACCATGGACTTATAGCCCATAGACTTATAGCTCATAAACGTATAGCCCATAGACTTATAGACCATAGACTTATAGACCATAGACATACAGACCATAGACTTATAAACCATAGACTTATAGACCAGATACTTATAGACCATAGACTTATAGACCATAGACATACAGACCATAGACTTTTAAACCATAGACTTATAGACCAGATACTTACAGACCATAGACTTATAGACCAGATACTTATAGACCATGCTCATAGACTGAAACATATAGACCTGAAAACCATTAACCCAATCTAGCTGAATAACTCTATGTAGACTCCACACAAACTAGCCCAATGGTGTTCCCTTCACGTTACACTGTGACCACCTGGGACAGTGTGCATCTCATGTATGGTACAGAGCTGTAAACATGCCTTCCTCACTGCTCGTCATGGTGCCGGTCTGCAGCTAACAAAAGATATATGCCAACTCAGCTGTCCTTGCTCATGGTCTGCTGATTTGATCTGCGACAGTATTTCAAACCAGTGACCCGGACAAGCCATAACTGTAGCTTGATTTACCCGTGCATGAGATTCGACGTGATGTCTACTCGATCAGCGTGTGCGATCATCCATTTCATTCCCTCCCCCTGACGTTTTTTTTTTCCCCCCTTTCTTTAAATTCCTCCCACCACTATTTGTCATGGTATCAACTCAGGCTCCCGCAGGAGCCATCTAAATTGTGTCTGATGGGATTTTATTCCAGGCAGAGGGAGATGATTGGAGGTCATAGTGGGGTTGGTATAGATAGACACAGGTGGCAGGCAGCCCGGGCTCAGAGAGAGAGAGAGAGAGAGAGAGAGAGAGAGAGAGAGAAAGACTGCTGTGGGTGGGCATACACCCAGAGGTGCCAAACTCGCAGCCAGACTCCCACAGCCTCACCTCGCTCTGGGCGAGGCGGTGGGGTCGCGCAGAGGGCCCAGCCCCGGTTTCACCCCGCCCTCGGCCTGACGCAGCGCACATACACATTAGTATGTAGACGGCGTCAGGTGTCTGATCCTCAGCTCTATTACAGGTCTCGCTCCACCTCCCACCATTCAACCTCTCTGTGTTTTCATCAGAGATCACCGGAGCGGCGCTGTGGTGAAAGCAGCTCCGGGCGTCTCGACGAAAACCACACAAACAACATTTCACGACACTTTGATTCCACGCCGCCGCGAGCCGCCGCTCCGTCGGACGGGGGATAATACTCCGACGCCGAGCCGAGCGCAAAAGTGCTGACGCTCGGGTGGGAAACTGAGCCCAGAGAAATAAAGCACAATGGCCCCTGCACCCAACACAGAGCGGTGACAGCGTCGATGGTGAGGAGATTAATAAACAGGAACGACGGCTGCCTGCACCCAGACGGGATGTGGAGAGTAAGATGAGCGTCACTGTGCTGACTCGGCATTCACACATTCCTGATGTGTTTTGATGTCAACGACTACTTTGAATTTTAAACCGTATCAAAATACAATATAGAGTGTGTTAATACAGACATGAGACTTAAGTCAATATTTGTCGATCTATATATAATATACTGTTAAAGCAAACGACTATTAATACCACCGACACTGTTACAACAGCAGCTCCACCCACCACCACCAACTTTTTTACATTTAAAAATGTAAAAAATAAGAAAATAATTACAATAATTATAACCATGATTATAATAATACAAATAAATTGAAGTTAGGCAGAGACCACCTCTAAAAATAACAACACAATTAAACAATAGCAGGAGTTGGGATGGGGCCTTTTTGAATGGGTGGGTTAATTTTTTTTTTTTTAATGAGGAAAACTACAATTTTGCTGGCTCCATATCTTCAGCTGTAACCACATTAATCCTCCACTGTTCTTTGCGAGGCTGAGAATGAAATGAAAACATGAGGTCTGAGGTGAAGAGTGGAGCAGAGCTGGGGTCAGCAGAGCATCACCAGGTTCTCACAGCCGAGGTGTGAACCGACGCCTCCGGACTCATCAGTTCTCAGCGGTGTGAAGCCCTCGCACCTTCGCCCTCACCGGTTAATACAGATCATTATGCTTCATTAAACCCTCGCTGTGTTTACATTTACAGTCGGCCGCTTGGAGAGGAGATGGCTGTTCTTATCCGAGGCATCAAAGACAGAGAGCAGCAGCCTCGCCTCCTCTAACAAGGAGAGGTCAGAGCTGACAGCCCTGGTCTGAGTTGCAGCCGCTATAAAACGATGGTGTTGGAGAGAGATGGCGGGAAATAAAGAGGAGAGGAATAAAGAGAGGGGTTGAAGAGGAGGCTGTCAGGTTCAAGGTTACAGCGAGGTGAGGGGAGAGGAGTTAGAGGATCACAAACCCGACGTCTGAGCCACACATGTTATGATGTGTATTTTCGATTAAAGGAACAAACAAATCACTCACATCCCAGTCGTCTCTTCAAATTCAGAAATCTCTAATCCACAGTTACATGTATATTTGTGTCATGTTGCAGACTGGATACAGTAACCAGCTTCTTTTAAGATAAACCTATGACTGTTACTCACGTATGAATCCGTTCATACCGGTAATGTAGAGGTCAAGTGTGCACGTTTTAATAGGAATGAATCTAATATTCACTTTCACAATGAACTTCATTTCTCTACACAAAAAGGTAATACAGAATGTTTATGAGTATGTGACAACCTGACTGTGCGCATTGTTGATGGATGAGCCTTACTGTTAGAGTGAGAGCAGGTCAAAGGGCAACAGAAAGACTATCAGCTCCGTGTATATTCATACTGAGCAACGTTACGCTTCAGTTTACATTCACTCGGTCTCACACACATTCATACTGTGCATCTGCTGAATTTGCAGCGCTTTGTATCTATGAGTACATGGGACAATGTGGGGTTCAGTGCCTTGCCCAAGGACAAGTCAGCATGCCGAAAGGGAAGGTGGGAGTCGACCCGTTGACCCTCTGGTTAGAGGACGGCTCATCGAACCCCTGAACCTATGTGAATGTTCACTGTGGTTAGATTGGGCAGTGTGACGTCAACAGATCTATAATTATCACATTGTATATTTTCATCACAGCAAATGTGCATCATGTGCAAATATGTGTTACATTATGTTAAGCTTTAGAGACATAGCCATCAATAATAAAGTTTTAATATCTCTATTAAGCAGAATTACTTACACATACTTAAGTAGTTTGCATAAAAGATATGAATATGAATTGATTACAGGTCATTAATGTCAATAGTCAAAGTATGAAGTATTATAACTTCAATAACTTTGAGTTGTTAGTCTTTGTTGTTGCATTCTCTCACATGTATCTGCATTTTCTGCTCAAAATGATCAATATTGAAATCCCATGTCTTCTTAATGTCATGGTTCAGTTTCGGATCCTTTGTAGAATGTGATCTCATTGACCTTTGTGTTCATGTTAAAGCAGATCTTTCCTTTTCTCCATGTATCTCCACAAATGTTCTCACTGTTGCCACAGATGCATTACTCTCTTTTTCACACTTTCACACAATATCATCCAGAGCGGTGTTGTGTAAAAAAAAAAGAAAAAAGGAGGGAATGTTGGATCGTGGAAAACAAACTCTGAACCAACAACATGTGCAAAAAGCATCTTCACTGCAGCGCGGACAGAAAAGCCCAAAACAGCAAAACTGTTTATTGTTTTGAGCAGGAGTCAAAATTCACACTTCCACTCCTGCAGCTGAACTTTCCCAGACACAGAGGCAGAGAGGCAGGGTCCCACTGAGGCTGCCTGTGTGTGTGTGTGTGTGTGTGTGTGTGTGTGTGTGTGTTGTGAGGGGCAGTGGCCCCTGCCTTGCCCACTGATGGCTTGTGAGAATCTGCGGAGGTGTCACTTAACACCTCTGCGGCCTGGCCAGCTCTTATAAACCAGTGCAGAGGCGGTGAGCAGCACTCAGCCTCCGCAGTCCGACCACAGACAACATGGATACCTCCTCTGTGCCTCTGCTCAACTACGGCCTCCAGTACCAGTGGTGCTCCGACTCCGACCTCTCCAGCATCTCCTCTCCAGAGACCCTCTCCCCGGTCAACTCCATGGACTCCAGCCTGTCGCCGTCCTATCGCCGGCCGCCCCAGTCCGCCGCCAAAGCCGGCAAGCGCCGGTTCTCGCCGAGCCCCAAGTCCTCGCCGTGCTCCCTCGCGGGCCGCGGCCGCCGCTCGGGCGGGGCCGCCCGCATCCGCAGCAAGCAGCGGGAGAGCGCCAGCGAGAAGGAGAAGCTGCGGATGCGGGACCTGACCAAGGCGCTGCACCACCTCCGGTCCTACCTGCCGCCCTCGGTGGCGCCCGCCGGCCAGACGCTAACCAAGATCGAGACGCTGCGCCTCGCCATCCGCTACATCTCCCACCTGTCGGCGCAGCTGGGCCTGAGCGAGGAGGCGCTGTTCCGGCGCCGGGAGCGCGGGGACCTGTCATCCAGCGACGCCTCCTCGCCCGACATCTTCGGCTACTTCCAGGGAGGCCGGGAGGCCCAGCTGCGGGACCAGGCCCCGGCCCAGAGCCCGTACTCGGCACAGTGCCACGGTCAGAGCGCCCTGATGCATCCTGGAAGCTGCGGCTTCGGAATGGATCAGTACCAAAAGCAGTTCTCCGAGGCTCCTCACGGAGACCTCGGCATGGACGCCTCGCTCCACCAGTCTCCTCCCACCACGCAGCCTCCCTGTCAGGTACGTCTTGGTCCATTCATCGTCGTCATCATCTTGTCACACACACTATTTTCATTCATTCCTGCATTTTGGATTTTTTACCAAATACTGATCAACGTCCCATCTCTCTTTGAATACAGATGTATGGCAATGACTTCTGCCTTCCGCTGGTTCCCAGAGAGTACTGGGGTTAAACTCTTCACCACTGACGTCCAACAACAAGACTACTTCACTGTTTCTACTGCCTCACTGTGAACCTAAGTAATTTATTTGAATTTATTTGAAATGCTATTCTACTTTTTTTTATTTATTTGTGTCTTTCAAAAAAAATATGTTGCCTGTAAATACGGATATTTTTATATTTCTTTTTATACCACTATTTATAATAAAATATTCAAATGTCACCATGCTTTGGCATCACCTTTTGTTTCCCAGCATCAGCTCTCAGCCGTTATTCATCACTGATGATGACATTAAGTTGCTCTGTGTACTCCAGCTTCCGTGGAGGGGGAGGAGAGGCTTGTTAAAGAAAGGTTAGGGATGTGGGAGGAGCCTGTGCACTTGTACCATTATGGATACGATAGGTATATGTCAGAGTACCCTCTCCTGGTCATACAGGTGCAGTGACACGCCAAAACCATATTTACATAAAAGTACATGCAAGTCTTCATTGTCCTCGCGGAACGAGAGTTAAAAGTCTAATGTCGAAAGTAAAAGTGATCAAAGTGGTCAAAATGTTGACAATTGTGAATCATCATGCAGAGTAGGAGAGATGGGGATCAAACCACCGCCTCCCTGGTTATACTACACGACCCACTCTACCTCTGAGCCAAACACAGTAAACATGTAAACGATCAAACATGTAGTAACAGCAACAAGTAACAGAAGCTTATTATAAAGCTCATTAAAGTCCTATGCGCTCAAAAACAATGAAGAATCAATCAGACGGAATTTAACATCACTTGTCATTTTCAAAAAAAATCATTTCTAAATTATGAATGTATGCATTTGTTTATTTGTTCCATTATTCATTATTTTAATATCATTTATTATTATTTTATATTATGTTCGATTATATCGTGTCAGATTATATTATGATATTTTTCTGCTACCTAAATTACACCTTTCCCTTTAAATTAGAAATGAAATTGCAGTTCAACAACATTATTGTCAGACATCATGATATTAAAGTATCCGACAAAAAAAAATGCATTTCAGTGAATTGCAGGGTCTTTTACAGTGTGCGACAGTCAGAGGAAGTTTACAAATGAAAGATGAGGGGAACAATCAACAAAATCATTCGGTCACTCATTTCTATTCTACAAACACTCTCTCGTGTACAAATAACAGTGAATCCACATGGACGTTTACTACCATGGGAGAGTCCCGATGACAGAATAATCCTAAACTTGAGATGAACCCATCTATCTCTCAGCAGCAGCAGTTTCCTCCTGCAGCCTTTGACATGTGGCTATTTGAAGGTGATGGGCCCTGAACTCAGCCTCTGCCACGGGTTATCTGGTTTATTTAGTGTATCTGTGTTAATGTGGCTCAGCAAACACACACACACACACACACACACACACACACACACACACACACACACGGGTCCGTGGCACCGCTAAGTCTAGACGAAAGACGCAAGACCCTCCCCGAGCTCTTCTGCCCTGTGCTCTCACCTGCGGCCTTAATTACCCTCTAAAGCCAACGTAGGGCACTTTAATATTCATAGAGGAGGGGGGGGGGGCATCTGCATATCAGCTCTGCGGCATTAAGGCCCAGTGTTTGCCACATACATGCAGGTCATTTGAAATGCGAGCGGCAGAGCCCCACACACACAAAGCCTCCTTTAATATCCTCACTTAAGTCTTTCATCACGGCAAAGCTAATAAAGTCCCCCTGGGCTAAAGGAGTGGAGGATGAAAGGGTTAGCATGGCCGTGCTGATTACTCACTCATTACATGTGAGTAAACACCGTCAGAGCCAATGTGGATTAAAAAGAGGAGGAAGATCCAAAGAGGAGCAAGAGACCCCCTCCATCATCTCCTGCCTGGGAGGGAGCACAGGCAGCTGGGAGCAGTCATAACACCTTTGAAATTAATTGCAATTCGTGACATTCTTTACCGAAAAAAGTAGAAATCTTATTATCGATAAAGACAATTCTAAGCTCATGGATGCTTTTTATTGTTGGCATGAAACCAGATTGTCTCATTTTAAGTGTAACCAGCCAGTTTCAGTGGGCTGAATCAGCTGCAACGAGTCAATAGTATAATAGATTCAAGTATGAAAATATGAAGAAATATGAAAAGAATCTATAACGCAACATAGAAAGAGTCACGTAACTATAGAATAGAGTCAAATAGACTCCAAGTGTCTCCCACACGTCCTTCATCCCCACTGCATGTATGATACTGCATTAGAATCATGATGTTGACTGTTCCTTTTATCTTTTGAAATTCATTATTTAATGTATTTATTCATGTAGTATTGTTTGTATAACTCTGAGGTGGTTCTCTCCGAGCCTCTATTCATTTATTTCTATTTGTCATTTTATGTGTCTATTTTTTATATTGATTGTTATTTTGTATCTACTTTATCTTTTTATTATTGTATTTATTTGCATTTGTACTATCATCATAGATGCTGCTGTGAAAACTGTATCACTGTAATGATTATTCGTAGGGAGTGGCAGTGCTATTATGAAGTGCTCATATTATCAGTCAATCTTATGCGCAATAAATTGTGTGCGGCTTCATCTTCCTTTGTGTACATGTTTTTTTTTTTTCTTTTATCTAATTGAACTGTGTCTTTCTTATCTGTCTGTCTCTGGAGCTGCTGTAACAGTGAACTGTCTCCACAGTGGGATCAACAGAGTTGATCTGCTCTCATCTTAAATGGAAATAAAAAATATATCATAAAGCAAGTAGGAAGCAGTTGCTTGTGCAGTTTTTCTTGTACATATTTATAAGATACCTTGTGTGTATTATTGTCTTTTCTTCATGCTGCCGTTTATTGAACCTTTATCGTTTCCCTCTGCTGCGGTTACAATGCAGATTTCCCCATTGTGGGACATATAAGGGCTTATCTTATCTTATCTTAACTTACACCCAAACTAATATGAATGTGACATATTGATGTTTTTCAGCGAGGCCACGGGAAGATGGTTTAAAGGTCACTATGGGAACTTGTCCTCAGGTCAGCTGTCACTTCTGGTGTCACCTCACACACGTCACTGCTCTAGAAAAATAATAAATAATGAAGACAAAAATCGAACTTCTGCTTCTGCAAAATCTGTCCTTGTTTACCAGTAGTTCCACAAATCTTCAAAAAAAAACAGTAAGGATAGATACATCTAAGATATATCTATCCTTACTATTTTTTCCCAATTTGAATATTATGTATTTTCTCTCTCTCTCTCTCTCTCTGTTTGTTTATGTTGCATCAGTGAGTGGGTGGTGTTGGAGCAGAGCTGCTGTGTGAGACTCCCTCACACGTCCCGATCATGAGTTTCCACCAGGAGTCGAATGTGACGCGGTGGATTGTGGGAACGCGACTCGGGACCCGGATCCACAGTCAACACCTGACACCCCGCTCCACTCACATGTGTCGCAGAGAGACTGCAGTTTAACTGCCGGCACGGAACAAAAATGATATGAGATAAGATATTTGTTCCTAGAGACAACTTTAAAGGTGCAGTGTGTAGGATTTTGGTCATTTTTGCCACTTCGATCACATAAATGTTTTACCTTTTCTCCATTACCCTTATATGAGCCCATGAATGTATATTTACATGTGGAGCAGGTCCTCTCTACAGGGGAGTGGACATACCAATACTAAACATCTTTTGAGTTTGAATGACACCTTGAGTCTACGAGGTCGAGGTTCTCCTGCATGTTCAGAAGGGTGAGGCTGAGGTGATGGACACAACATGCAGCTTCACCTCTAGATGTCCCCAAATCTTACCAACCGCACCTTTGAAATCCAAGTGGGAATTCCCAGGCACACTTACGCCCGGCAACCTAAACACCGAGGTGTTTAGTTGTTGTTGTTGATGTTGCACATTCTTTCTGATGAAGGTTCCCAGAGCAGCAAGGCGGCTGCTGCTGCTGCTGCTGCTGCTGCTGCTGCTGCTGCTGCTGCTGCTCCTGTCTAAACATGACGAGGTGTAAACTCCTCACACCTCACAGCTGCTCCGACACACTTTTCAGTCGCCGGCCTCACAGGAAATCAATACCCAGGGAAGAGACAGAGACATTCCTCAGTGACTTATGTTCGATATCGATGGATGCTGACGGGGCACTGGAGTGTGACTCAACCAATATTTGGGGGGCGTGTGATCGTTCAATGATGTCATTGGACATTGATGATGGATCACGAAGCAGTTCCCGGGCTTTCTGATTGGATCCCTGAGGTGTGCGGACCTGTGGAGCTCCTGTCGTGGCGCCGCCGTGTTCCCGGGCCACAGGAGAGACTAGTGTGAACTCATCGTGCCGTGTGCTGGGTCACACCTCAGCCCCGGGAGCTGGCCCCCCGTTTCCCATGGGGACCCCCCCCCCTCCTGGCCGAAGTGCCAGCCCTGCTCCCAGAGCCCCAACAGGACCAGAGGAGGCTGCCGGAGGTGCAACATCACACCTTCCTCCACATATATGGAGCAGCCTCCCAGTTCCTCCTCACTCTCCTCTGACCAGCAGCTCACTGACAGCTCCAACCAGCACCAGCAGCCGCCATGGACGTGTCCTTCTGCTCTTCCCTCCAGCTCCAGGAGAACTCCTTCCTCTTTGACTGCGAGTCCCTGCTGGACAAACCCTACGACGCCACCACGGCCTACGATCCGGCCTCGGACCCCGGTTACTTCAGCGCCGCCAGCAGCCTGTCCCCCACCTCATCCGTGGACTCCTTCTGCTTCTCGCCCATCTCCGTCCCGGCCGCGGTAAACGAGCGCGACGCCCTGGAGCATTTCATCTTCGGCGCCGCCACCGCCGCCGAGGTGCCTCCGCCCGCCCGCTGCTCGCAGACGGGTCCGGGCCCCAGGCCCTCCGCCTCCACCAGGAAGTCCAGGTCCAGGTACCCGGGTAAGAAGCGCCAGACGGCCAGCGAGCGGGAGAAGCTGAGGATGAGGGACCTGACCAAGGCTCTCCATCACCTCCGGTCCTACCTCCCGTGCTCAGTGGCGCCCGCTGGACAGACCCTGACCAAGATCGAGACGCTGCGCCTCGCCATGCGCTACATCTCCCATCTGTCGGCTCAGCTGGGCCTCAGCGAGGAGGCGCTGAAGCAGAGATCGTCGGAGGGCTCCGGGACGCGGCCACAAACCCTGACCCAGTTCCTGGGTCAGGCCCCGTCCAGCTTCAGCGCACAGGAATCCAACTGCGGCAAGATGAGCTCGGAGCAGCCGAGCCCTCTGCACCACGCCTATCAGGTATGTTCACATCACTCACACACGCTCAGGTCTGCAATAAAAGATTGACCTCATCACTTAGCGTGCTGCGTTTGAATCAGCGTCTAACCAAAGTCTGTCTCATGTTGGCAGGTTCCCAGCACAGTGAACTTCAGCGGCGAGCAGCTCTGGTTCCCACAGCAGCAACTGCAGCATCTCATCTTCTCTGAAAACTGCTGAGTCACCAGATCCACTCATGTATTTTCATTGCAGCAATGACCTCTTATACTATTTATGGACATTTTTTGTTATTCTGAACAAAATATACCACGTCCCTCCATTTGTGCATATTTGTATATAGATCTGTGTATTTATTGAAATGTGTCAATGTGAAATAAATCATTTGAATTTTTCATAAAAAAGTATGGCTTGTTATTGTGATTTTTAAGTCTATAAAAATGAATATAAATATATCTAAAAAAATACATAAAGATACAAAAAAAATTTAAATCATAAAATAAAATAAAAAACAAAACAAAAATAAATAAATACATAAATAAATTAACAAATTATTGTCACAGTTTGGTGTTTGTCTTCACTTCCTTGGACAAACAGTGCAGCTGTCAGCGGGACGACAGGGTGTTAAACAGGGGGCACATCCCCTCTAAATACCTTGAGGAAAGACCCCCGCTGAGCGAGGTGGCAGCTGATCCATGAGCTGTTAATTGGCACCTCTTCTATCCTGTGTAAACTCGTCTGCTGCCGTTTGACACCGGGAAGATAAAAAAAAAAAGGCCTCATGATGAATGAACTCATCCTGGTCCTGGAGTGTTGATCCATAATTCTGTCAGATCGGTTTTATTCCCGCGCTGCTGCAGAGGATCCATGCATGACGCAGAGTTAATATGGACATAAACTATGTCAGACTGCAGAGGGTGATGCTCGTCCCATTCCCTGAATTGACGTTTTACACCACTCTTATGTCAACAATGTGAGGAGTGATGTCTGGAGCTGCTCTACGACCTCAGACATCTGCTCACAGTCTACACACACGGTCGCATCTAAAACTCCTCAGTACAAATGACTCAGATATTATTTGCTCTCAAATGACACTGATATATCAAGATGGAAATCTATTTATCTTCATTTGACCAGACACACTATTCAAGGCAACGGGTGAAGAATGCTATATTTAAAAAATGCCATATAAGTGTCCCCCTAAGCAGAGAGACACATTCACCATTTTTCGTGATAGTTTCGAAATGAAAGTAATAAGTCTCAAATCCATTCCCAAGTTAAAAGACACTGCACAGTCATGGTTTCATCATGTTTCCAAACCACTCAAACACAACCAAGAGCTGCAAACCATAGAAACTATGGTTTCATGTAGATTTGATGTAATCATGAATCATATTGTCAGGTGTGAAAAGCTAGGATAAGATATTCCGCTTTTGGAAATGTCCATTATGAAACAAAAATGTACTGACATATATTGAAAATTAGAATGTAATATATCAACGAGTACATACAATTCATACACACTGGACCTTTAATGTTGTCATTTCTGTGACTGTTTGTGCTTATGTGATGAGTTGGATTTTAAAACAAAGCACAATAATAACAACAGTTTACATGTGACTTACCTGTACACAGGTGGTTGTTGTGGGTGGACCATGTGGGTGAACTCATGGGCGACGACTCACTCCTTGTTTACATTGGATGGCACAAGATTTCAGCTTCTCTGTATCCGGCTCCAGTTTTCAATGGC
>JAFBJT010108956.1:53014-72676 GCA_016785325.1 Chascanopsetta lugubris
TGTCGCTAAAAATCCCACTGACCTCCATATTGTGTATCGTACCATATCGTGAGATTAGCGTTTCGTTACACCTCTACTTGTGATGCGACCCATTAATAAACTTAAAAACAGTGAATTTTTTTAATGAAATTAACAACTGGCAAAGTTACGATGCCCAGTACCGACCTTGCATACGAGCCACAGCATTTTCACAAATATTTTGTGTAATCATGAGTTTACTATGATATATAAAATTTAAAAAATGCAAAGATAAAACCACCCATTACAGCGAGGATGGAGCTGAACGAGGTGTGTGCAGGGTGTATTGATCAGCACCAGTGTCCTGCTCGTATCACACGACAACACATTAAGTCTTTTGGCCTGATGTCAGCAAAACCTGGTCATTCCTCCCTCAGAACTCCACACATCTGAATCACTATCACCTGGTGGGAGGGTCTTCAGGGAGCCCGGCTCACAGTTAGTATTCAGCAGCTGCTGCAGGAGAATAAAGAAGCTCCCGGTGGTGCAACGGAAAACACATCAGCTCAGGTTCTGATTGAACACGAGGAGCCCGAGTTTTGTTCAAGGATGAGAGCTCAAGAGTTTGTTTTTCCTGAGCGGAGATGAACTGCAAATCATTCACACATTCACTGATTCATTCATTTTAACGTATTTATTTCTACTCCCCTTGATTGAGGGTTATCTGGGGATGTGTCCACATACTTTTGGCAACATGTTGCACCACAGCGAGCGAGAGACACTGAAGTAGCTGCTGCCCCCTGCTGGTCACAAGAGGATCTACAAGTTCAATATCACTCACATAAGTATTGGATTCGTTTCAGTTATCAGATAAGTATAACTCAAATTTAGTCGTAGCACTTGATGAATCAGCATCTTTAGGAATGATTACATAAAAATCTAAATATTTAAAGGTGCAGTGAGTAAGATTTCATTTTCCTCACTTCTTTATTTTTCCCCCTTACCCTTGAATGTATATTTACATGATGAGCAGGTCCACTCTACGGGGGCTGCCATGATTTTACAGTAGTAAAAGCGGACGTACATCTTTTGAGTTTTAATGGTAACTGAAGTCTACCATAGGTTCTCCTCCATGCTCAGAAGGGTGAGGGTGAGATGATGGACACAACATGCAACTTCACCTCCAGGTGTCACCAAATCTTACCTTTAATTTTGGCCGACCTCCGATTTGCTAATGTGGAGAAAACAAAGACACAAATCCAAGCCGCACACATCCGGGATATTTTGAGTACATTTTTTTCAAACATGTGATCCATCTTTATCTACAGGCTGGGCTTCGTTCAACCCATGAGAATAATAAGACTCGGATACAGTGTTGAAGTCGGGACCCTGTTCTCTCCTGGCCATGGGGACCACAGGCCACCAGTGTCACTACTGTCTCTGTGCCCTATAGTTGTAGATGTGAGTTCCCAGTGTGTATTTCAGTGCATGTGACCATCCAACATCTAACCAGCTCCCCTGAGCATCAGGAACATGGCAGAGATGGTGATGGCGGTGGCGGTGTACGTAAACACGGCGTTATAAATAGTGTTAGTCCTTATCCGTTCTCCCAGCGTTCTCTGGGAGTCCTCCAGATGTTTCGCCACTGCCACCACCTCCGACTCCCACGGGCTCTCTCTCCCCTCCCTCTCTGGTGTCTGTGCTCTCTCCACTTGTGGTTTGACATCCAGCAGCTCCTTCACCGACAACAGCTTGCTCTCTACTCGCCCCAGTCCTTCCTCCAGTTGATCCAGCTGCGGTGATAAAGACTCGAGGAGGGCCTGGGTCCTCTGGCTGATGGCGGTGAGGTCTTTTAAGATGGACACAGGAACACCAGGGGGCTGTGGAAGTGGAGGTGGAGCTGGTGCAGGAGCTGCCTGTACTTTGAGGATGGCGCCGCTCTGCGTGGAGGCATCATTCACTGTCTCCCTGAGGCTGTGGATGAGCGTTCGGAGCTCGTCCTGCTGGGAGCGATGCATTCCTGCCTGGACTTTGAGAGCTTCCTGAAGACTCTCTGGACCTTTCTGGGCTTCCAGCAGCAGATTCTTCAGCTCCTGGGAGTAAAGGAAGTAAAAAAGAATTAGCAAGAATATTTTTTACCACCGAGGCTATGTCATACTCCTCCTCACCAGCAAGCGGACACGGTTGATGTAGGTTGATCCCATGACCCCGATCAGGGCTCCCAGCACTGAGCCGATGATGGACCAGTTCTTGGTCCGCTCGGCTCTCGTCCTCTCCTTTTCGTGGCTCTCTCTGACAGCCGCTGAAAACAAAGCAAACTTCTCCCTCTCTGAACCCTCAGCGTTCTCATACACTGTCCGGACACGACGCTCCTCCTGCGGTCAGAAGAGACAAAAAGCTCATTAAAGACTCTCGAAGAATCTCGAACCTCAGACAATTTCCAAATCCGCTGCACTAACCTGCAGCAGCTTGTGCTCCTGTGTCGCCAGCTCCAAGTAGTGAGCCTCCTCCCTGGACACTCGGTCCAGCCGGTCTCGCATCTCCTTCAGCCTGACCTGCAGGGCCTCCAGGCTCATGTGCGCCTCACGCACCATCCCTCTGGCCACCATGAACTCTGCCTCAGCCTAGAACAGACATGCTCATCTGTCATGCACTGATCGGTGACGATAAAGCCTGTCTAATATGTGCATGAAGTGATAAATAATAATAATAATACGTGTGCGAACGAACTCAACTGTAACAGGGTGACTTGCTTATTCGTATTCTATCCAGGTTTGAAATTGTGCATAATTAAGGGGTGTGGCCTCTTGAGTGACACCTGGGCCAACCATAGCTCTACCTGTGCTCCGCCTCTTTACCCATTTTTGGATGAACCAGGAAGTAGGAGGAGTTATCTCTTAAATGGATGAATTGAAAGCTCATGTGTGTCTTACTGTCTGCGGACCTGAGTCACATTGGTCTGCGCCTTTCGGACCTCATTCAACCCGACAAACTCCTCGTACCTCTCCCACCAGTAGTTGACGGTGGCGGTGGCAGTCTGAGCCGACCGCTGACCCCACTCTTGCCCCAGTTCACCTGCATGCTAGAGGAAAGAGAGATAGGTGATGTTTCAGCTTTTTACAAATTGCTGATATCCCAGAGTTTACGTCATCAAATAAAAAAGGGATTCCCTGCACCTTTAAGGCAGTGACAGCACGTTCCTTTACTATCTCAGCTCCACCTCTCCCATCTGGAGGAGCAGGGTTAGAGGGCGATGGAGAATTGGGCGGATGATGAGCACTGTAGGTTCGTAATGAGGTGATTCTACCGCAGGAGAGGCGGGATAAACAGCGTGAGCCACGGGCCCAGCAAGAGATTGACGCTCCTCTGTACCTGGTGCGATGAAGATGATGTTAGTCACCAGGTGTTATTGATATAGACACATACAATACAGAGACAGCCATAGGCTCACATGGGTTAAAGTATTATGAAGTACCTCATGGAGAAGGGCAGCAGTCAGAGAGGTAGCTTGAAGATCTGTGATTATAACATAAGTACAATTCATTAAAATTCAATTTCTGAAAACGGAACGGTGCACACTTACACAAATCTTACACATTGGACCTATAAAGGACAATGACATAAAAGTCAATAGAATTCAAATGAAAACACAATTAGAACATTAACAGACAAATACGCCGAAAGCACTTGAACACTTATTCAATCAGTTCAAGTTGAATTACACAGTAAGTTCCTTAACATTGTGAAACCGAGTACACAACCCACATACCACATGATGAGTGACACACTACATACAATTACTCACAGTGGGCTGTCCTCTTTGTGCTATACAGACAATCTAAATACTTGTACTTGCATTAACTATCATATTGATGATTAGATATACTATGGAGGAATACACTACAGTACGGTGTATCTCAGTTCCTGTCCTTGCCTCACCCCTCTGATTAGCTTTAGCTGCTAGTAGATACAGTGACTTAGCTGATGTCATACTCTGCCGCCAGTTGTTTCAAAATCACAGGAATGTAATAAAACTAACTGTACCCGTTTTCGTTGATGTTGTCAGGACACACATGTCACTCGGATAATAATTATTTGTGGCTAACGAGCTAGCATCTCACCAGAAGTTGGACAACATAAGCCGGATGTTTCTTTTTGTTCAGGCATCTGAGCGGCCAGATACTCTACTTCCGGTCCAAAGGTCACTTGGGTCCTGACAGCGCCGTTCAGACAGACAGACAGTTGCCGGCAGAAATCGCTGCACACGAAATATTGCAATTTCCTCCCTTAGTGTGACGTTTGAGACGGCTTCAACATGTCCGGAAGAGAAGGTGAGACGATGCTTTTTCTGAGAGTTGTTTTAAAATTCAGGATAGATTAAAAAATAATCACTTTTACGGCGTAATAAGAGCATTTTGCCCCAAGTGCATTTGCTAGCAACTAGCCTTTAGCTAGTTGGCACCGCCAAACCAGGATTCCTCTGTTTTTCACGTCTTAAACTAAATAGTCTTGAATTACATATTTTCCACTAATTGTACATTTATTAATGGGACATATTCGGCATTTTACAATTGGATCATAACACATGTACAACAGATATTCATCTCATTACTGTCTGCGTAGCTGCATGTAATTTCGCTGATGTAGCTTATCAGGTGCTATGTCATATTATTGCATCCTATAAACAGAAACATAAAGTGTATATTGAAAAAAAATGTACACCATTCAGTATTTTTTGTTTAAAGGTCTATGATGTTTCAGTAGCTGTTTGGGTAGTTTTCTTGTTGTGATGTGTCTTTCTACATTTAATTCATTAATTCATGCTAACCTCTATTTATTTACTTATTCCCAGGAGGCAAAAAGAAACCTCTGAAGAACCCAAAGAAACAGTCGAAGGAGATGGACGATGTATGTGTCATTTTTTCGTCATATTTTTTTGTCAATCATGTGCAATCATTTTACTATATGCAATATTCTGCCATGTTTTTTAACCTCACATTTATCTACAATGCATCATACTTGCACTCTCACCTTGTTTATCTGTTACTTTAATTTTTCCTCTGACACTTTTACTTTTAGACACTCTACTACAATCTACTAACCTTTGTATTTGTTTGACTAACACTGTTCTCTGGCAAAATAATTTCCTTCAGGATTCATAAAGTTGATCTTATCCTATCTTATCAAACTGCTGATCAATGATTAGTTATGTTTTTAATAATGAGATAACTTAAGACCAATTCATATTTGTATTTTGAGGAAGTGTTTTCAAAGAAGTACTTGTTGTAACCTAGATGTAAGCATGAAAGGATGGGTTGTTGTGGAATTTTTGTTTACTGTCTTCGTTACCTGCAGGATGACGTAGCCTTCAAGCAGAAGCAGAAGGAAGAACAGAAGGCTTTGGAGGCCTTGAAGGCCAAAGCAACAAAAGGAGCTTTAGGTAAGAATAAGTGAGAGGTGGATTAGAAACATGGCAAGACGGTAGAGCTTTAACCTTCTGTTTACTTCTTCGTTAACTTTCATCGTCTGTCCCCTGCAGGTGGGAGTGGAATCAAGAAATCTGGCAAGAAGTAAATGTGATGGAGTGTATGTGATGGTGATGTTCGTTTACTCCCCCGGCTTCGCTTCCTGCATCTACGATGTTTGTGTCTGCGCTGAAAGACTAAACATGAAACCTCTAAAACTCAAAACTGAGCCCTGGTGGTGTTCAACTCCGCCCACAATGAAAATGCACAGAAAGAGTTATATTCTCATTAAGATTTGAAGGAGCAGGAATATCTTGTTTCCTCCTTGGCCTGGTATGTGCAGCATGACATCACACTGGCAAGTCATTAGATATTCCAGACTGTGATGTTTGTCGAAGATAACATTTCAGTCAGTCTCTCACACTGACCCCAAATCTGACAAAGCAGCGTCAAAGTGGAAATTAAAACATATCTCGAGCTCCACTCTATCTTGTTTTGTGTCCCAAGTCACGAGAAACACCAATCACCTCCACTTTACTTTGGTTTGTGTATTATTGTAAAACAGGAAGATACAAATAAAGTTTTTTTTGTAAGGAATTGGCATTTGTTATTTGAAATCTAAAAAAAAAAAAACTCAAACATTAAACAAATAGATGTAGCCACACATTCCTTTTGTAATATAAATGATATTTGAAAAACATTGACTTCCAGATTAGGGAGCAAGATGTGGTGTTCTGCATTTTAGGACTCATTCCTCCAACACTGATCTGAGCAGAAGAAAAAAACATACAGGACGTTTATGCAAATATAGACAAATAGAATATATCTTAATTCAGTTAAAACATTGGAAAGTGTTAATCTCTCAGTTCGTATTGTTTGCTTATAGGAGCAGCAAATCCAGGATGCAGACCCAGGTGCAGTATGGGTAAATCCAGATCAGCTGCTGCCCCTTTCCTCTGTCTTGTATATCTAAAAGTTGACGTTCTGTGGTCATGTGTTAAAAGTGAAAGAGGTATCACTTGGTGGGATCCGCCCCTGAGCTCAAACAACATCTCTATCGTTGCCGTTCATCTTGTCCAAACTCTGTCGGAGGATCTCGATCTCCAGCTGCAGCTTCTCCCTCTTCAGCAGCAGGTTTCCCCTCTTCAGCTCCAGCAGGTCTTCGTCCATGGGCACAAGGCTCAGAGGGATCGGCTGCTTCAGACCTGCAGAGGTAATGAAAAAGTTAAATTTGACCAATACAAATTATATTAAAAATATAGAATACAACAACCAATAATTGAGTACGGTATGTCGTCAGGTGTCCTGCAAAGAGTTTTATGGACGCGGTCTACAAGAAAAATGCGTTCTGGGATTTTCTGTTGCAGTACCACGAGTGGCCACTGAACATCATTAGCTGCAAGTCTGAGGGAAAAAGTTGTAACCTGTTCTATTAATACATCCATGCATTGGATTCTGACTTGATACAGTGATGTCAGAGCAAACAGGAAGTAGAGTGAAGATGAAAAATGAGGCATTTCACCTGTCTTCGGAAAAAGTTGAACAGCGCCTCCCTGCTTGTGAGAATGGGGACTTTTTTTCTTTTAAATTACTCTTAACATGTTGCATACACTGAACTTCCTCATTACCCACTAAAGGGAAGGAAAACCTGCTTGAAATGCAAATATGCTCAAAAAGTCTCGTCAAAATTGTAAAAATTTGATTAATGTACAAGTTAATCGAACACAAATATGAGCGATTGTTGTTAAGCGATCGATCACAAGGTCGGGCCGTGGCTCAGATAGTTACAAGCTCGTGCAGCTTTGAAATTATGATGAGTAGTGGGTCAGGTCAGGCACTGAGCTTTGTGGGTACAGGTCGACAATATCGGACAGACCCATGCAGGACAGTCTTCAATGAAGAGGCAGCTCCACCTGGTGTTAGAGTAAAGTGCAGGGGTGATGTGTGGGCTGTTGGTCCTCGGGCCACTGTTTGGCCACCCCTATAGTAGAGGATGAATAATATCAGCTGGAACTTAACTAGTTCTACTGTTTAACATTTAGTGTTCCAATATGAAATTGTTTGTCACCATTCTCCTCATCTGTCGTCGGAATGGCCTTTAGCTCCACCTCCACAGGGTAATGGTCGCTGACTTTCAGAGCCTGACAGAAAATAAGCACATTTAGTGATACTTGTCTTGATCATTTTGGTGTTTTCGAAAGAAAGTATTTTCTATTCAAAATAAATGTCCCAAACACAAAAACAGCCCCACCTGCTCGTCACTGAGTCCATATTCCTTCTGGAAGTTGAAGGGTTTGGCCGAGTTTGGGACGATGGCCTGGAGCATGTCTTCTCCATAGACCACAATCCTGAACAGAGACAGTTGAATATTGAATATTGTATTACAGCCCAATTGTAGGTCATTAGCTGAGTGGAGTCGAGCATAACCATCAGAGTAACTGGAAACACCCGGCCAGTGTCTCCAGCCTCGTTAAGTCCAAAGCAGTTCATTAAGCAGTTACCAGCTGCAATGTCTACTGCTGATCTCCTTCACCTGTGACTTGTAACAACATGTATGTAGGTATTAGAATAATGTCTTATGTACTTAAAATTGTACGTAATTGCTTCTGTTTTTTTACGAAACTAGATATTGATTATTCGAGTAATTTTGTGTGTGTGTTACCTGTCGTACGAGTGGTCGTTCCTGGTGCTGGCCGTGGTGTCCACATCATCTCCAATCAGCCAGTGGAAGTTCTTGTCGTTGCGGATGCGGATCCCCTTCATCGCCGACTCGGAGACGTAGGCGCCGTCAGCGTTGAAGTCGCCCAGGATCATGATGTTCTGAGAGGAGGAGGCGGAGCGGCAGCGTTCAGATTCGATCACCACAACTGTACCATGTGACCCCGACAGGTGAGGTCCAACGTGGTCACACAACAAAATGCCTTTATATTGATGTAAACTGTTGTTAAAACAATATTATTCAACATTGTATAATCCAAGTATTAGCCATTTTAGAATTTGTCAAATTGTACAAAAAGGTCCTAAAACAACATAAATGATAAATTACCACAGGTCTTTCAACTCTCATGTTATCATGGAGGAGCCAAGGTTCATGATCTACTCTGCATCCAACCACCAGGGCGGCGATACAGATGTTTTAGCCTTTTTTTTGCCATATGTCATGTGATGTGTCTTTCAACAGTCAATAGCCGGTGCGCTCTGTCTGTACAATATACACAATAGTAAACTGTTTACATTTACTTGTATGAACTATAGTAGTACAGAGATCCTTACATCGGTTTTCCAGTGGCTCTTGACGTGCATGAAGACGTCGAACAGCTCGTCCAGCTCCACCTCTGAGTCGTCTGGTTTGGTGTGAACCGGGATCATCACCAGGTCCTTCAGCACTGTGGTGAGCACACACACACACACACACACATTTTAGTCTTAGATGTGTTTGTTATTCTAACTTTTCAAAGTGCACAGGCTGCACAAACCTGTGTTGAGGCATTTGAATCGCAGGATGTACGGGTCCCTGGCGAATACGTCTCCTCCCTCTGTCTGCTTGTCATCAAACTGATACGAGTCCATCAAGTCCACCAAGTCATCTCTAAACATACACATTTTAAAGGTCAAAGGTTTCATCATTTTGCTCTCTAGGACAGATACAAGCAGCAGGTGTGTGCAGACTGAGACATCCTCTGTCTCTCCTTGTTTACCTGTACAGGAACATGAACTGCTCCTTGTATCGAGTTCGGCCCAAACGGCTGCTGATCTTCAGGGTGTAGTGATGCTTCCTGTTGTCTCTGCAGAGAGAGACATTGAGACATAGTAACATGACATATCATGACATTCTATTGATTTACTCTTAAAGGACTGAAATAAATAACAAAACAGATCTGAATGAATCAATGTGACACGGAGCAGCATCACACCTGCTTTGAAGGTCCAGTGTGACAGATTAAGATAAAATACTTATACTACATTTCACTTTCTTTTTCTTCTTCTTCTTCTTCTTCTTCTTCTTCTTCTTCTTCTTCTTCTTCTTCTTCTTCTTCTTCTTCTTCTTCTTCTTCTTCTTCTTCTTCTTATTATTATTATTATTATTATTATTATTATTATTATCAGTATCAGTATCATTATTATAATAATGATAATTAGTGTTGTAATTATTATTATTATCATCATCATTATCATTCTTATTATTATTATCATTATCATTATTGTAGACTCACTTGTTGAGTGCATCCAGGAATGTTTTCACTGACTCTCCGCTGATGTCGACCACTTCCAGGATCACTATGATGTCATATCGAGACACAATCTGAGGAAATTGTGTTAATTTAGTGTTTAGTGTTCAATATACCGGTAGTATTCATATATGATTCACAAATGTAATGAATCTGGTTACCTTTGTCAGGATATTAAGAACATCAGGGTCCGACACTTTGTTCTTCCCAAATTTCTGGATGTTAAAGGACGCAAGCTTCATGTCTGCAGAGAGAGGAAAGAAAAGTCGCTGCTGTTGTCAGCAGGTTTTATGAGTCAGACATGACTCATCAGGGATGTCTCTCACCCTGACCATGGCAAAATCACAGGTGGAAATCAATACTCTATTTATATAAATCATAGGTTCGTCAGATATGATTCTGTAACAAATTAAACACCTTGAGTTCCGTACATGTCTGAAGGGGAAGCGCGAGGTGATCTTTTCAGTTGCAATATACAGCTTCATCCCTAGAGGGCACTCTAGGGCAGGTGACATTACTTCTTGTTCTGTTTAGACTTAAAAGACTGAAAATGTTTTTAATTAAACTTTTATTCTACAAACAAACCCCTACGGCCTCTTTCTTTCATTCTTTTCTAATCAAATCCAGTCGAGCTCCGTTATTCTCTAAAAAAAAAACCTTCACAGGAAAAACATTTGTGACTTGTTCCAACAAGTTTGAACATGTTTGAAAACAACCACTCCCCAATCCACCCCCCAGCATCGACCCCTGCCCACCGACATCCGCCCACCCCACACGGCTGGCTCTGCCTACAGCCTCCTGCTTTACATTCCCATGTTACACAACTGTAACTAAGACTATCAGAGTAAATTCCTCCTCTCCCAGCCAGTAAACCCAGTATCAGCACAGTCTGTCATTTGTCTTCAAGTCGTATGTGTTTGAAGTCGTCCAGCGAGTTTGTGTTGTTGATGAGTGAAGATCAGACGCTGATCAGCGAACAACAACCCGTGGTTTCTTTTAAACTGTGATCGAGGAGTGATCGCATCAACACTATATTTAAAATGTTTTCTTAATATCCACTGTTTTTATAGATTAAAGGCCCCATGGGAAGAAAGTCACTAACTCTCCTAATGTATTCAACCTTTAAATACCAAAGCTTCACAGGGCTGTTTGTCCACTTGATTGGCTATTGTCACACCCGTAATACTTCTGTTTATTTATTATTTATGAAATAAAAGTGTAAAAAAAATGTAGTAATAATTTTAGAGACTCAAGATGCACAGAGCTTTGCTAAAACGTGAAAAAAATGGCAAACTGTAGGAATAAGAGAATCAGAAGAGATCAAAGAAACAATATTGGAAATTATAGAATAAAAAAATGAAATTGTAGAAATAAATGAATATCTTCACTAATAATGTAAGACATAAATATCAGATGAAGGATTAAAGGTAAATTGTGGAAAATGTCATGACATCTAGTGGTGAAAATACAGCTGAAAAATCACTTATTTCATGTTTATCATTCATGTCTCATGAGCTAAATGAATTTAGCTGCAGAGACCACAAACATTTATATCCTCCACTGGATATAATTCATTTTCTTTTCATCATAAAAACATTTGAGTCTGACTCACGTGTGTTTCTGCTGCAGTGAATTTCACAAGAAACATTTTGAGATAATATCGAGGCTGAATTAAGAAACTGTTTCGAACTGTCCCTGTGTGCATACATGCACTCTGCAAACATCCAGCGTCTGTTTACACACATGTCATTATAACCATCTTAACATGTTCAGCTGAAAACATGAAAATTAAGTCACAATCCTCTGAACTGAATCTAACATTTCAGCTGTTTGATGGGTTTGTCAAGAATTCAGGAAAACACACACACACTCACCTGAAGTAGAGGAATAGGAACCAGCTGCTGTCAGGAACTCACTTTGTCTGACCTGTTTGTTTCCGCTCAGGATCAAATCATGTGAAGAGAGAAGGAGGGAAAATATGTTGGGAGAGAGACCGGCAACATGATTGGTCGACAGTCAACAAGGAAAAGAGAGGGCGGGGGGGATTCTAAGCTTCTACAACAAACTCTTCCCTCATTTGCATTAACAACCTCAAAATCACTCATCTTTGTAAAAGGTGACATGTGAACCTTTAAAAGCCTCCCAGAGAAAACAACAGTTTGCCTTGAGGCCTTTGTAAGAGCCCCCCCCCCCCCCCCCCCCTCCCCCGCCCCCCCCCCCCCCATCCTGGACGAGTGTCAATACATACAAATTGTAGACAAACAGGAGAGGAGCAGTTCACAATGATCTCATGAAAATCAGCACAAGCAAAGTTTCAGAGCCAAAAACAATTATTAAAAAAAGTGATCTATTAAATATTCGATCTCTCAGATCCAAATCATTAATGATTATTAATGATTTATTAGATGAACACTATTTTGATCTGCTCTGTTTAACTGACACATGGCTTCAGTTTGATGATTATGTATCTATAAATGAAGCAACGCCCCCCATCCACATGAATCCCATATCCCAAGAGGTAATGGCAGAGGTGGAGGGGCTGCAGTGATATTTCATCATGACCTTTTATTCTGCCCTCGACCTTCAGGAAACTATGAATCATTGGAGTATCTTACTCTTAGTTTGTTACATCCAACCCTCAAACAAAATAAAAAACGACCCCCTTTTTATGATCCCCCCACCGTCCATCTTCCACCTATTTGGAATTCCATGGTGAACTTCCAGAATTTCTTCCAGAATGAGTTGTCTGTTCTGATCAATTTTAGTATTCATGTAGATGTAGCCAACGACAGCTTCAGCTCATCTTTCAGCTCATTCATTGACTCAACTGGCTTCAAACAGCAGGTTGATAAACCAACTCACTGTTTTCACCACATGCTTGATCTTATTTTGACGTATGGCACAGAAATCGATCATCAATCGGTGTTTGATCGTAGCCCCTTGCTGTTTGACCATCGTCTCCTTTCATTTGAATGTACAATTCTAAGTCCGACCGATCGTCTTACAGTCACTGCTCGTCAGGCAGCTCAGTTCAACAATGTAAAGAACGACTCTCATCTGCCCTCCAGCCATGTGTCAGTTCAGTTGAGGAAAACTATAAAAACATCTCTCCCGAGCGGCTCGATAAACCCAGCTGACAGCACAAGCTCGGGACTACAAACTGAGATGGGTGTGTACGGACCCTGTCGCGCCACAAACAGGCAGGACCACAAAGGAGAGATCAAACGCTTTACTTGAAGTCTTTGCAGCAAACAGGAAGCAGAACAGGCACAGGCGGGAGTCGAAGTCAGGCAATCGAAAGATAGGTCAGATTACCAGGGACAGGCGCGATGGGGAAACCAGGAACAGTAAATCATGACAGGTTATTATCTGGCAATGGCCTCATTTATTTCCCCTGTTGAAAAGGGTGAGGAGATGTGAGAACAGGGATCAGGGCATCATGTTGGATTCATCACTGTTATTGTTGCTCCTCAAACAGTAAAACATGTTTTGTTTGTTTCCCCGGTAGTTTTTCCTGACCCTTGCTGAGGGTCTCTAAGGAAAAAGGATGTGACCCACCCTGGGAAGCCCTGTGAGACAAACTGATTTGTGAATGCAGGCTATATACATACGATTGATTTGACTTGACTTGTGCCACCACAGACCATGTGACCTCACTGACAGTCAGAGGCTCGTGTCTCGACAGGACTCAAAGGGCAGAGATATGTCGCTTCACCAGAAACTCACAGAGACAGATAAGAACTCTCTGTTGATGTTTTGTGTATTTTCCCCATCAACACACAACCACAGACACACTACAAGACAGAACATGTAGTGTGTGTGTATGTGTGTGTGTGTGTGTGTGTGTGTGTGTGTGAGGGTATGTTTTACACAGTGAGGAGATGTGAGAACAGGGATCAGGGCATCATGTTGGATTCATCACTGTTATTGTTGCTCCTCAAACAGTAAAACATGTTTTGTTTGTTTCTGTTAAAACTCACAGGAGGAAAATTATAATTCACTCATATTTCCTAATCGCTTATGATCTCAATTATCCTATATCATCATCTTTTTCCTCAGTTTAGTTTATTTATTTTTATTTAACACCATATGATTTGCCCATCACCTGTAAACCACCTCATTCTATTTTTCAAATGTTGGATTTTCAATCATTTTCAGTATATTTATATGAATCCTTGTATTTTATATTATATATTAATATTTTGAATATCAAACATTTATACAGTCTGTTTTAATAAACATGTACAATATATTGTATATACTTTAACATTTGTTTTTTATTTTCAATCATACACAGATAAAAAAAACATTCATTATTTCAAATGATGCAATCGAGTATTTTTTTCCGTTAGTAATCATTTTACCTTATCATATCTATTTTCATGTTTTTGTCAGTTCATATACTATTATAACATACAAGAACAGTCAAACATAAAAGTAGTTGAAAACAGTGAGTGGTATTTAATTAACCAAGCAAACAATATAAGAAAATTCTATAATTAACACTATTTACAATACTAGTGAATATTAAAAACAATATCAGTGAGTTGTGAATAGTCATATAAAGAAGTGGCTGTGTCACTAATGTTCCCTCTTATTGTTGTTGAGGAATAGAAACCTCCAGTAAGAAGGAGAAGACGGCTGATTCTCATATTACAGAGACAGAAGCTCCGCCTCCAAGTCACCGGATACGAACCAGGAAACGGGCTGCTGGGTGCTCCACCTGGAGGTGACACACACACACACACACACACACACACCACATACAAACAATGCTTGTCAGACGAGTATAGTGATCTCACCTGTGAGGAGATTCACAGGTGAACCAGAAGGAGGAGCTACACCTGTTTTAAAGTTTCTGACGAACACAGAGGAGGTTTCCAGACACCAGAGACGACACCTGACCTACTTCCTGTTGTCTGCCGTCTTCCTGCTCTGCACCACAAATGTCTTTCAGCTGCGAGGATGATCTGTCCTGTCCCGTGTGTCAGGACATCTTCAGGGACCCGGTGGTCCTGACGTGCAGCCACAGCTTCTGTAAGACCTGTTTGCAGACCTGGTTCCGGAGGAATCCGGCGCACCAGTGCCCGGCATGTAAGAGGAGATCCTCAAGGACCGACCCGCCTCAGAACCTGGCCTTAAAGAACCTGTGCGAGAGCTTCTTACTGGCCAGGTACCAGGGAGCCGCGAAGGGGGCCGAGTCCGTGTGCAGCCTTCACGCCGAGACCCTCAAACTCTTCTGCCTGGACCACCAGAGGCCGGTGTGCCTCGTCTGCAGGGACTCCAACACCCACAGGGAGCACCACTTCAGACCCATCCACGAGCTGGCCGAGGAGCTGAAGAAGCAGCTGCAGGAGTCGCTCAGGCCTCTGCAGGAGAAGGTGAAGCTGCTGGAGGACGTGCAGGAGAGCTACGTCCTCACCGCCGACCACATCCTGGTCCAGGCCCGACACACGGAGAGGCAGATTCAGGAGCGGTTTGAGAAGCTGCACCAGTTCCTGAGGGAGGAAGAGGAGGCCAGGCTCAAGGCTCTGCGGGAGGAGGAGGAGCAGCAGAGCGGGGCGATGAAGGAGAAGATGGAGGATCTCGGCAGAGAGATCCAGTCTCTGTCTGACACGGTCAGAGCCACAGAGGAGGAGCTGAGGTCCGAGGACGCCTCCTTCCTGCTCCACTACAAGGCTGCGTTCCAGAGAGTGCAGCAGCAGCAGCAGCAGCAGCAGCAGCAGCAGCAGCAGCAGCAGCGCCCCCTGCAGGATAACCCCCAGCTGCCTGCGGGCGCTCTGATAGACGTGGCCAAACACCTGGGCAACCTGACATTCCACATCTGGAGCAAGATGAAGGAGCTGGTCTCCTACTCGCCGGTGATTCTGGATCCCAACACAGCCAGTCCAGAATTCGTCCTGTCCGAGGACCTGACCAGCATGAGACTGGGAGAGCGACAGGCACTCCCGGAAAACCCGGAGCGGATGGACTACCACCGCTCAGTGCGGGGCCGGGAGGGCTTCAACTCAGGGGTGCACACCTGGGGCGTGGACGTCCAGGACAACGGCGCCTGGTTCATCGGCGTGGCGGCGAAGTTCGTCCACAAGCGGGAGCGAACCAAGTCCTGGTTCTGGCAGATCGAGTTCTATAACGGGCGCTACAGCGCTCGCATGCTGGGGGATCCTCCGGTCCCCGTGCGAGTGAAGAAGAAACTGCAGAGGGTCCGAGTCTATCTGGACTGGAGCCGAGGGAAGCTGTGCTTCTTCGACTCGGACACCAACACGCATATACACACCTTCACGTACACCTTCACCGACAGCCTGTTCTCCTGCATGGGCACACTGAACCCCCTGCCCCTGAGGGTTCTACCCGAAAGAGTGTCAATGACACGGGAGTACATCAACTAGACTGAGGTCAAAGGTCAGGGTCACGCACATCCTTAAAAAAACAACAACTTTACATTCTTTGGATTAAAGCAGATGGAGATCTACTCGATGAAGTGTTTGTTTACTCAGTTCCCTCAAAAGAGCAGACATCAGCAGGTTTGGATCAGTGTTGAACATTTCAATGGATTGTTTTGGATGCTGCTTATCGAGAACACATTTAGCCACATTGAACCGTTTTTGATTATTTATTAACTTGCTTGTTTGTGCGATAGAGGGAGATAATTTAACTCTGTGTGATTCAGAATGTATATAATCATGTCAATAAAACTTCTGTCTGATGAGCAGCTCAAAAATGTACTTCATTTTATGCTGAATATGACAGACTATATGCCATTTATAGTTATTGAACAGCAGGTGTCGCCATGGATCTTATCATTTCATTTTTTATTTAGAAGAAATGCATCACAAGTTTCATTTCCGCACTGTGTGTGTGTGTGTGTGTGTGTGTGTGTGTGTGTGTGTGTGTGTGTGTGTGTGTGTGTGTGTGTGTGCTAGGTCAGCATGTGTGTGCGTATCGTCAGTCAGGTTCTGCGCAACAGTCTTGGATTCTGTGAAGTGTGTGTGTGTGTGTGTGTGTGTGTCTTTCTCTCACTTCAGCTCCTGATCAGAGACAGAATCATCGGCTGGTGAGTGAAACCTTCCAACATTCAAATGCTCAGTAAAGACATTGAAAATGTCATAATATGTCAAATTCAAAAATGTCTTACTAATTATATACATCTGTAAAAAAAATTTGTACAAAAGAGCTATGAAGTTCAAATCCCCTGGATTACCCAAAATTAAAATACACATTATTACTATTATTATTATTATCATTATCATTACCATTATCATTATTATTATTATTATTATTATTATTATTATTATTATTATTATTATTATAAAATTCGTATGTATGTATGTTTAGTACCATGGCAGGTAATTATCATTATGGGATGGCGGCTCTGGTGGGCGTGGCTTTGCTCTTCCAGACCACCCAATGTGACACGGGCTGCAAAGGAATAGATGGAACCCCAGGAGTAGTGGGTACTCCAGGCAGGGACGGATGGCCTGGAGTGAAGGGAGAGAAGGGAGAGCCAGGTAGGCAAGCAGTATAGTATAAACACAATGTCGTTATGTCCAGAGATACATTGCTCACTCTGACTGTTTGTCCAGCTGTGGGGGCCAGTGTCCTGCTGGACACTCAAGTCCTGCTCAAGATGAAGGGGGAGAGGGGACGTCAGGGTTCACATGGAGTCACGGGTCCCAAAGGTTTCCCTGGTAACCTGGGAGCTCAAGGTCGCGCTGGAGAACCCGGTCGCCCCGGCCCTGAGAGGAGCCAGTTCAGCACAGGTGATACCTGTCTTACCCCGTAGCGATGAGTGTATCATGATATGAGTCTGTGTGTATATACTTTCATAGTATTTTTAACTGATATAAGGATCATGATGTACATTTAAAGGTACAGTGTGTGAGATTTGGTGACATCTAGTGGTATAGTCGCATGTTGTATCCATCACCTCACCTTTACCCCTTCAAGCATACGGGAGAACCAATGGGATCCCTCGGTTGTCATTAAAACTCCAGAGTTGTTCAGTCTATCGACTCTGGGCTACTGTAAAACCATGGTGGCCCCTTAGGGTGGACCCACCCCTGGTGTCAATTTACATTAAAGGGCTCATCTAAGGTTAATGTAAAAGCAAGTCATACATTAGGGTGAGTATGTATTTGTAAAAATGCCTATATTATTGTTTTGTAATTTCATTTCTATAGATAGAAGTGACAAATGTACCGAAATCTTACACACTGCACCTTTTTAAACAAACACGTCATAAAAGTATATTTATGAGTTAACATAGTCAGTACATTATTTATCACATGAACATATGATACATATAATGAATAATTGATTAGAAAATATTATCACTATTATGATTCTGATTATTATTGTTGTTGTCATTGGTTTATTATGATTTCTATGGAGAGGGAAATAATTCGAAATTATTTTCATTATTTTCTTTATATTATGATCATTATTGTTATCATTATTTTTTTGATCTGTGATTACCATCATTGTTATCATTATAATAACCTTTATTATTATGATTGTCCTAATTATCATTACAAGTACTATTATTATTTTTTATGCAAATTGTTTTTTTAAATTGTTTTCTCATATCAAAAATGTATGTGTGTGTGTTGTGTGTGTGTTTTACAGGTCCCCTCTCCGTGCAGCAGACCCCCTCTGCCTTCTCAGTGATGAGGACTGACAGCAGTTACCCACGATACAACCAGGTTCTGTCGGCCCCTCACACACAAACATTCACTCATCTCTCCTCTGAATTCATCTCTGATGATCAACAATGTGATATTTCCCTCTGTCCTTCTCGTCTCTGTCCGTCCGTCAGCCTGTGACCTTTGACACCACCATTGTCAACCAGGGAGGAGACTTCTCTGCAGCCACAGGTCATTTCACCTGCAGAGTGGGTGGAGTTTATTACTTCACCTTTCACTCTGTCGCCAAGGTAATGACAATACTGAGAGGATGGATGGATGGATAGAACAATAGATAGAGAAATAAATAGATGGATAGATAAATAGACAAATGGATGGATGGATGGATGGATAGACAGATGGATGGATGGACAGACGGATGGATGTATAGAAAAAAAGATAAGCAAAAAAACAGATGGATGGATGGATAGAAAAATAGAAAGACAAACAACAGATGGATGGACGGACGGATGGATGTATAGAAAAATAGATCGACAAATAGATGGATGGATAGAAAAATACAGACAAATAGATGGATGGATGGAGAGATAGATAGATAGATGGATGGAGAGATGGGCAAATGGACAGATGGATGGACGGACAGATGGATGAATAGATCATAAACCTGCATGGATTTCAAACTTATCCCTGTGTGTGTGTGTGTGTGTGTGTGTGTGTGTGCGCGCACGTTAGGTCAGCATGTGTGTGCGGATCGTCAGTCAGGCTCTGCCCAACAGTCTTGGATTCTGTGATTTCAGGAGCAATGATCAGGCAAGTTCAGCTTCATCCTCACATCTTCTTGTGCCTCTGACTAAAATGTCCCAAATCAAGAACTTGAAGATGACATGAGAATGGACCTAGGTGGAAGTAAACAAAGTGTTGTTTACAGGTGCTGTCGGGGGGCGTGGTCCTCCAGCTGACACGTGGACAGACGGTGCATCTCGAGTCGTTCAGGGATCAACAGTCTGACTCTGATGTTCGAGACACACGGGAAAAGAAAATGATCTTCAACGGCTTCATGCTCTTCTCCAGCCAATAGTAATGTCAGCATAGTGTCCAACGTGTCACCATGGTAACCACTGCTGAAGCTGTGAAGCCTGTTTCATCATAACTACAAATGAAACCAAATGAGAGTTTATTGTTAAATGTTGATGTTTGGTAATATTAAAAATTTCACATCATTTTTCATCACAATCGCTGATGGTGTCGTTTATGATTTGCTGATTATGATTTTAATGTGTAGAGTATAATGACCTAAATGTATGAAATGACTTTGCAATAAACTGCAATATGTAAATTCACCTTTCAATGTAATAATAATCATTCTAA
>JAFBJT010108957.1:7311-18482 GCA_016785325.1 Chascanopsetta lugubris
GCAGAGGAAACAGTTACAGGGCTGTAGGAAAAGGAATGAATGAAAAAGAGTGATGAATGCAGAGGTTATTATAAGTAGTTATGCTAAATCAATAAGTTCCATAAGAGTTTCCATCTAAGGAATTTGACCTTGAATAAACTCTATTTGATCGGCTGATTTAAAGGCGCAGCGTGTAAGGTTTCGGGTCATGTTAGTCACTCCTATTGGTAGAGAAAAATGATCCTCTCTGCGGGGGCCGCCATGTTTTTCCAGTAGCCCAGAGTGGACATACTCAGCATTGTTTGAGTTTGAATGACAACTGAAGTCTACCAGAGGTTCTCCTGCGTGTTTAGAAGGGCGAGGTGATGGATACAACATGCAACTTCACCAGTAGATGTCACCAAATCGTACACACTGCACCTTTAAAGATTGGATTATTTGATGGAGGAAGATTGCAGTTGAATCACTGTGATAATGTTGGTTCTTTCTGTGCTTGTTTCTGGGTCTGTGTGACACATGCACTTCCTGCTGAGCCGCGCATTCAAAGAGGAGCTGGCAGCTGTGAAACCCCATCGATGCGCATGTGAGCGGACTGGAGCGTTCCAACAGATGACCAACACGCACATGGCTTTATAGCTAATTAACAATATCATGTATAATTACTGCTTATAGATTCCCTGAACCACGGGTGAGCAAAGTGTTTTTTTTCCAGAGGGCCACATTCATTTAGAGCAGGTGAGTGAAGAGACGCAGATTAGGCCACGGAACTGAAAGCTTCAGGACACACGGCTGAATAATGTAAATGTACAGAATCATCTAATTATGAACAACGTTAATTATAAAAACCACTACAAGTTGGTACTTTGGTGCTATTCATCATGTAATTGGATGATAACAGCATTTCGCAAACCAAATGCTTCCTGCACCACCTGAGGAGTGGTGGAAACAAAGCTCCGGGAATGTTTGCCTTGGTTTTCAGGGACACAGGGTGGGATATTAGACACGGACCACAGGTAAAACATAATTAGCTGGTGCCTCCTGTTCTGATCCATTATCTCGCTCTTTGAAAGTGACAGCTCACTCGTCCACCCGCTCCCCCTGCCTCACCTTCCCCTCCAGCAATAATCGAATCATCTCCACTGAAACCATGTAGGTCTCACGCCCGTGTGCAGCACATAACTAGAACAATCTCTCAAATGTGGATACAAGCAAAATTGGCACGAATGCTCCTTCGGGGTCACTGTTTTGACTAAGCCCATTAGCCGAGTGAAAATCATTTTTCAAGATGGCCGCCATTTACAATACCGAAAATCAGATATTGCAATGAAACCACAAAGACCCATTTGAACGATCTTGGAATCACAACATGCACGTTTGACGACGCAGAATCTAAATGTGTAACTCCAGAGTGACTCAGAAACTTCCCTGTGCCATAATCTCACGGACACATGATAGAAATGGGCTGTAATAGAGATTGGGCTGGGCTAATGGTGGCAGCTTTTAGCAGTGGTGAGGTGTCGGGGTGTAGTAGCGCTTTTGATCAGCAGTCAGCCTCATCCTCTCGATGGACTCCACTCAAACTCGCACGTGGCAACGAGCCAAGCCCCAATCTCTATTACAGCAGATTTTGTATCATTATTCCAGGAGATTATGCGGCAGGGAAACTGTCTTTGTGGTTTCGTTGCAATTGCGATTCCCCTGAAAATATTCAGTTGTCTGCTGCACGACTGGTGCGCACAAATGTGTCAGCGGGCCGGAGGAGAGGCAACGCAAGCGCGGGCACGAGGCTCAACTCACCACGTTGCCCCGATGAGCCATGAGGATGGCGAAGTTGGTCAAGTGGCTGCAGGAACAGGTGGTGTGGCTCTTGTTGGTCTCCAGCAGCTTGCAGCCCTGAGTGGACCAGTATCCCATCATGCTCCGCTCCGAGTAATTCCAGAAGGAACAGTTGGGATTGTAGTAATGCTCCTTCTGCAAAACACAAACATGGAGAGGAACGATTAAACATATATGACCGCGCTCTGAAATATGCATGACCATACACAAACACACCTTGTATATTTCATGTATCTGACGGTAAGGCGCCGTGTGTCTGTTTATCTGAGGTTCAGGCTCAACACCAGCATTTGTGTCATGGACATTCTTTAAACACCGTGAAAAGCGATGGAAGGGATTGAAATAAAATATGAATTCATTTGAGAGAGGGATTATTGAGGTGGTTACAAACAAAACACAACAAACTTGACGTATTTCTCCCATTCCTCAAGTCAACATCAGTGCTACTCTCCAGCAGTGACACATATGGATGGAACACATTCAAAATATGGGAGTTTATCTTTGAAACAACAACAACAACAACAAGCAGAGTTCCTGCTGCCTGAGCAAAGTGAAGTTTAAAGGTGCAAGGTGTACAATTGGTGACATGTCGTGGTGAAGTTGCGTGTCGCCTGTCACCCCGACCCTTCCGAGCATTCTGGAGAACCTGTTACAGCCCTGAAGAGTGTTCGACAGTAAACCCACTCCTTTAATGGTTATGGGAAAAAAATACATTTAAGTGATTATAAATTCATGAAAGTGTCAGTGCGTTACTGTTTTGTCATGTTTTTAGAAGTGACAAAAATGACTAAAATCTTACAGACTGCACCTTTAATACTAGGTATTGTGAGACTTTGCAGTGTAAGAGATTTTTGGAAAGATCCATTGAAGATGATTGAGCCTTTAAAAAAAAAAAAAATGAGTTGCTTTTGGATCTGAACAACACGCGGAAGCTGCTTCAGTCTGTCTGACAGCATGCGTTTACGGTGCTGCAGCTGTGGGGGCGTGTCAGAGGGGAGGGGGCGGAGCCTTACATCCAGGTGTTCCAGAGTGAAGATCACAGGGTCGGCCACGAACACGCGGCTGGACTCTTTGGTGATGGAGGCTGAGAGGATGTGGGAGTTGACTGTCAGGGAGAGGTTGCGTCTGCTGAGGTCACTCATCCCCCTCAGAGTAGCATTCTCCGTGCTGAGGAACTGACCCAGGTGCTTGTACAGCACAAACACCAGCTTGGCCACACCTGCAATTAGCAATGATGATAGAGTCATTAGTTGGACAGGAAGCAGTGTTCATAAATTAACATTATACACAAAATAACAAAGTGTCTGAGACTCGAATCGCTCTCACAAAAGGCAACACCACACACGAGACCTGACCGTCCTTTTCAAACCCATCCAGCTTGACTCAGTTGGACCCATGTATCTATGTTGGTTTCCTACATAAGGACCATTGAAACATTTTAAGAACTGTTTCTAAGGAAATTGTTGAACAAAGTGATTTTCCCCCTTTTCCAGATCCATATTAGAACACATTAGAACATAAAGCACGATTTTTTAGGGAGGGGCCACATAAGAAATCCAGATTCCCAGGTTCTATCAAGATCTGTTAAGATCGGAAATATTGAAAATATCTTATGGGCGTCTTATTCATGTATTATCGATATTTTATTTATTTCAGTAACAGTTACTCAAACATCATCTTATCAAGAAACTAAAATGGATGTGGAAACAACGTAACTTTATAATCAGTCATTAGAAAATGTGTGTCAGGAAAATAATTCAAAATTCTGCACACAAAAAATTTGATTTGAAAATTGTTTGTAAGGAATTTAAAGAGATGCAAACACTTCCCCTCTGCTCAGAAATACAGAACAGCTCAGTTCAAAAGAAAATTGGACTGGAAACAAATAGTGGAGGTTTTCTACAGTGGAACTTTTATTTTAAAGGCTAAGAAAGTGGGGGGGGGGGGGGGGGGGGGGGGGGGGGGGGCTGTGAACAGAGACTAATGGAAGCAGCTGTGCTTCCGTGCATGTAAACATCAAGCACAACAGAATCACGCACACAGGAAACGGATGCATTTAAAAAAAAATTCTCTTTTTTTTTTCTCGCTTCATGTATAAAATAGCGCAGCTGCTCTGGACTCTGCCGTCCACACGGAACAGCCTTGCGTGCCGTGAAATGCCCAGGTAGCGTACGGACGATTCAAATTCTGCTGTAATTGACTGAACTTAACAGGATTGTGTCGCGACCCGGATGAAGGAGAGTTCCTCAGACGGTGTTTGGAAAAAGCAGGACTTTTCCAATAAGTCCTGTGTCTCATAAGAGGTGAGGAGAAACTAAAGGTCACTCTGATTGAGCTCCACACATCTTGTGAGGCTGTAGCACTCCACCCATCAGGGCTTTGAGGTGGAGTGGCCAGCCGAAAGCCCCCCGGTGTTGAAATGCACATGAAAGTCTGCAAAAAAGCATCTTAAGTCTCAGACGGTGAGAAACACGTTTCTCTGGTCTGATGAAACCAAGATTGAACTGTTTGGCCTCAATTCCAAAGCATGTCTGGAGGAAAGCGGCCACAGCTAATCACCTGCCGCATCATCACATCGTGGTGCTGTGGGGGTGTTTTCCGCCGCCGGAGAGCGGGAGACGGGGTGAGGGTCGAGGGAAAGCTGAGCGGAGCAAAGATATCCTTAATGAAAACCCCGGGACCCCAGACGGGCTGAAAGTTCACCCTCCAACACGACGGTGACCCTCAGCGCACGGCCCCAGCGACGCTCAGGCTTAGGTAAACTCTCCGGATGTCCTTAAGTGGCTGAGCCGGAGCCCCGACTTGAACCCAATCAAACATCTCGGGGGAGAACTGAAAATGGCCACCGCCCTCCGTCCCCACAGATCAAGTGGATCTGCACAGACCAATGGCAGAAAATCCACAAATCCGCCGCAGCGAAGCCGCTCGCATCATGGCAGAAGGACTGGAGGGAGTCATTGCTGCCGGAGGTGATTTCACCGAGCACCGAGTCACGGGTCTGAAAACTCACGTCAACAGGAAGAATCCATTATCCCTCAAAGGCCTAAAAGGTATCTAATGATGCACAAACTTTGAAAAACACTTCAAATCAAACAAACGTTCAGTTTAATTATTAAATAAAACCATTCATTATCTATCATGACACAGTTTCAGAATTCACACTTGTAATTATCACTTGAAAGGTCCCTAACTTCACAGGCACAGTGCCCTCTTGCATTGCTATGTAAATGCATGGTATGGTCCTTTAAGTTATTACTGGCCGCGCAGACCGATAAACATCAAAGCTTCAAAGCGGATGTGGTATCAATGCAGTTCTTACTCCCCCGATGGGAAATGATCTCTCTCTCTTTAATATTAATGACTAAATCTAAAGGTCCAGTGCCTGAGATGTCGAGCAAATTAATGAGGTTTCAGAAAGAAAATTGATTATGTAATTTCTTTGATACATTTAAAATCAGCTGAAGATTTGTAGATTTCATTGAAGTGTAACAGATGCTTTCCTGTCGTCCTCTCTAAGACTAATTGATCCTGGATGATGTGCCCCCCTGTTTCATGTAAAGAGTGTTTACATGAAAATATCCTGAAGCACGGTGGACGAACCAGGACTCATGTAAAGAAGACTGGAACAACAATTGCATGTAATTGAAATGTAATTATCTTTTGAATAAAAAGATCAGCTGAATGTACAAATTATGGAATGAGCCTTTAATCATCAGGGGCCAGTCCTGTCGAAGGAGGCCACCATGTTGCACCACCATTTTTGATAGAAGGCCTGAATGGACCAAATAAAGAGTTTGAATGATAACGACAGGTGAGCAAAGAGAGGTGGGAGGGGATTCAGCTGCGACAGGTGCCAGTAAACCAATCAAACGAAGCATAACGTGCTAAATAAACATGTTTGTTTTTCAACCATCTCAATGAGAAGTGACATTCACTTCAGAATGTGAAGTAACTCTTTTAAAAACATCTCATTATAACGGTCCCAGGGGCAGTTAGAGGCACTTGGCAACACATAACAGCATCAGTGTCAGGCTTCAACAAATCATCCCAGCTTCACCTTCACGATGTGTTTTAGCAGCAGTTGTGTTTCTCTCACCATTTTTGCTGTTGACTTTGACAGTGTTGGAGGAAATCTGGAGGGAGGCTCCGCCTTTGTTCGTCTGCGGGAACCTGAAATCCTGCACCTGCCCGTCGGTGCTGAGCACGTACACTTCCAACACTGAGGGGTGAGATGTCAGGGCAAAGAGTGAGACAAAGAGACAGAGACATGTGTTACTCAGCAGAGGAAACCTCCGGTGCAGACAGATGAAGCTTAGTAGGAAGAGAAAAAACATGCAGTGAATGTGTTGGCCACTGGGGGCAGGATGACGACAAGGGACACGCCCACAATTTGCCTCGAACGCACCCTGCTAACACCAGCGGGTGACGTCGTGGACGCTCCGTCCATCTTTACAGACAGTCTGTACTTACTCATATAGGAGTGAGAGGGGCCGGACATCCAGAGTCAGAGAACCCTTTAAAGGTGCAGTGTGTAAGATTTTAGATCTTAAAATATTACAAAACAATGACACACTGACATTTCTATGAATTTATAATCCCCTAAATATTTCATATTTTCCCATTTCCCTTAAATGAGCCCATTAATGTATATTCACATGGGGCGGGGGGCCTTCCTACGGGGGCCGCCATGTTTTTGTGACGTACTAAGCATCTTATGTGTTTTATTGACAACTGAAGTCGGCCATCGGTTCTGCTGCCTGTTCAGAAGGGTGAGGTGATGGATCACCGGGTCGTACACACTGCACCTTTAAACTCACATTCACTCAAAAAAACAACAACCTGTCGTGTTGTCGGTCGGATGCCTCAGGGGCAAAAGAAAAAGAAAAAAATAATAAGGGCGGCGTTTGCGGATGAGCAAAAGCAAGAAGTGGGCTCACTGCAGCATGAATGTCAAATATTCATAGGATCAAAAATATCATTGAGCTTTTACTTTTGACTTCTTCTTCCCCCTGTGGGTTCAGATAACTCTCGACTCGACAAGCAAATCTCTGAAAATCCTCCAAATTCCTGCAGCCGCTCGCTCCGGCCGGAGCGGCAGCTGCTGCTGCCTTTGATGTGTGAAACGACCGAAGGGTCAGGAGGACACGCGTATCTGCGCGCTCCCTCCCGCCCGTCAAAATCAGCCTCGCCTCCTCCCACAGACGCATTCTGACACACGGAGACGTGGAATTGTTCCCCGCCTCGGCGGGCTTTTTGGCCGCCTCCCCTTTTTTTTTTTTTTTACCCTGACTCCTCACCCAAAGGTGACATTCCAGCTTTAAGAAACTGCTCATTAGCAGCGACAATCACCCGAGGTTTCGCTGAGGTCTGTGCATCTTCATATGACTGTTGGAATATCATCTCCACGGTGGAGAGAAGTGGGAGCTCATAAAAGCCTCCGCTGCCTGAATGCGGTGATTAAGCAGCCAATATACAGAGTGTTACACAAAATATTAATCACAGCTTTTGGTGGAGATGGGGCAACTAGTACTTATCAGCTTAGCTAACTAGCACTTAATGGGAAGGGCTTGGAGAGAAGAGAGAGCGGCGCCTGAATGGAACAATGCTGTTCAGATGAGCTCCTTTGTTTTGCCCCAAAGGTCTGGACTCTTCATCCTGCAGCGCACTTTCAATGAGGCGACTTCACTCTGACTGAAAAGCACTGAGTGAAGAGACAAAGGGCCGAGTGGGTGACCATGGCAACAAAGTGTTAAGAGTAGAGCTATTGGCTGAACAGAGCTGATAACTGAGATTTCGTTGCTAATAAACTGCCCAATCTTGCGGGAGGGATATTGGCAATGATGTCAACCAGATGTGTCATTTTTAAAGGTGCAGTGTGAAGGATTTTGGTCCGTTTTTGTCACTAGATCTAAAGGAACAGAATCACAAAACAATTATATACACAATTTTTACGGATGTATAATCACCTCGATGTGCAGTGTGTAAGATTTGGTGACCTCTACAGGTGAAGTTGCATGTTGTTTCCATCAATTCACCCTCAACCTTCTGAACATGCAGGAGAACCGATGGTCGACTTCAGTTGTCCTTCAATTTCAAACGGTGTATAGTATGTCCACTCTGCGCTACTGTCAAAACATGGTGGTCTCGATGGCAAGGACCCCCTCCTCAAGTAAATATAAATCAATGGGCTCATTTTAGGGAAACAGAAATAGAAAAACAAAACATTGATGTGATTATAAATGCACGGAAATTGTTTTGTAATATTTTTAGAAGTGACGAAAATGACCAAAATCTTACACACTGCACCTTTAACTTATCCCGTTGTAGTTTTTCCAGATATGAAAAAAACAATTTGAACCAATTCCACTGATGTGTGGAGCAATGTGAGGAGAACCAGCATCGTAAACTGTGTCTGCTTCACAGTTCTCATGAGGAACTCACTGATGTTCTCCGCCAGCACTTTGACGATGGCCGGCTCGATGAGGTTCTCCGCCAGCACGAAGGCGCCCTCCTCCAGAGTGTCCAGCAGCATGGTGGCCGCGTGCGACTGCTCCGTGGAGTTCATGTCCTTCCAGGATTTCAGGGCTTCCGGCCTCAGGAGGTTGTCGACTGTGTCCACGATGGCCTGTAACCATGGAGACGGGAGAAATGTCAGCTGTCTTGTTTCTACCCATTAGAACACGGGTTTAATAACAAAGCGCGGGGAGCAGGCGGCAAATGACAGAAAGGGCATGCACGGCACATCGGTGATGGCAGCGAGTGGAATATGGTGATCGCTGCAAACGATGGCGTGAAGTGACTCCATTAATCATGCCGGTAAAAAAATGCACAACGTATATTCGTTGTTCCGTTTACGAAAAAAATAGGTCGGATCGAAGGAAGTCTCCCTCGGACCGTTTTCTTTATTGAATAATGATGTAAAAATGCTGGAGGGGAAAAAGAAATACAAACCAAATGTTCTTCCCCCTCATTGAATCAGGCTGTCTGCGATGCTGCTCTCCTGATTTCTGGTTTTAAGGCAGCGGTTTTCCAAAAGAGCAATCATCCCAATGAACAATGGTCTCATTTCCATGGTGGGGATCTGCAAGTCCTTGACTCTAATTCTCATGGAGGTAAATGGGGGAATTATCATGGAATCCATGTCCTGAGTGGAAGCCTAAATCCAGATTGAGGGGGGAACAGTGGGGTTTCTGTTTGTTTTCAGGGGCAATCCTTTCATTTCCTGCGTTCAGATAAGGGCTAAGTAAGTCAAACATTCCAGGAAACCCACACAAGTATTGTGTGTTGATAAAACACGAGTTTACCCTTGACCCTGACGGGGCAGGTTCATGACCGCCGGGCAGAATTCAAACGTGACGAACTCCCCTAAAGACCCGCGGCAGCTGCGCCAAGATGGCGAGCGGCTCTCGGTGCGACAAATCACAGTGACAATTTAACCATAGGTGTCATTAACCACTCGCTCGCCACAATGACGGTAATTAACCATAACAAGCCCCTGCTCACTGTACCAATTAGTCACAGCTATGATTATCCCAAACACTAATTGACCACAGACAAGATGATCCCTTTGCCTGGAATAACAAGAAAGGAGGGAGGGGGCGGGGGGCGGGGGGGAGGCGGGGGGGGTCAACAGAAGTCGGCACCAATATGTGATTACCCGCAACATTTAACCCGCCAGCTGATTGTTGGCACAGCGATGACGACACAGAGCTCTGTGTCGTCAGGAATCAATCTTTGAGCTCCCGACCGTACAGGAGCTCTGCAGCCGTGACCACGAGGGGCCTTAAAGGTGCAGTGTGTACGAGTTCGATCAATTTGATCACAAAACAATTACATACCGACATTTTCATGAATTTGTAATCACCTAAATATTTTATGTTTTTTTTCCATGACCCTTAAATGAGCCCATGAATGTATATTTGCATGAGGAGCGGCTGACTTTTTTTTTTTTTTTTTACAGTAGCCCATCCGTAAAAATGTATGTATATAATTGTTTTGTTATTTTATTTCTACAGGTAGAAGTGACACAAATGGATGGACATCTTATATACTGCACCTTTAAGTGTGTGTGTGTGTGTGTGTGTGAGGGGGGAGAGAAAGAGTGGTGGTGATTACAGGGCCGGAGCCATTAGAACCACACAGACACTAAATGCTGTTCCTCTCCTGGTGAACCGTCCTCAAAGAATCCATGAGTTTAAACGGGGGAGGAAAAGGCTGGACGTCTCATGTGTGGGACACAGACAGTCTGTGTCGGCCATGAATCCTCTTTAATGCCCGGCTGCACGGGTGGAGGTCACTTTACAAATCACAGGGGCCGCCCCCCCCCACCCCCCCCCCCCCCCCCCCCCCCCCCCCCCCCCCCCGTGACACGCTACAGCGCAAAGACAGCCAGGGGAACGCTTGGGGAACAGGCCATCAAACACAGAGAGGGGGAGCAGGAAAAATCTGCAGATCAGCAGAGTCATTCGGAGGCATCCTCTGGGAACCGTGAATGTCTGCAGCAAAGTTCACAGCCGTCCACAAAACGTCTGCTGAGATATTTAGACGCGACTGACTGACATCACAGAGCCGTCGGAGGAATCCGGCGGCTTTTCACAACATGGGGGTGATCCGATTAAAGGTGCAGTGCAGTCAATATTACAACCACATTATGACCATTTTTTTTACGCCCAAATGTTTCGTAGGAGGTGCAGTGTGTAGGATTCGGTGACCTCTAGAGGTGAAGTTGCATGTTGTGTCCATCACCCTTCTGAACATGCAGGAGAAGCTCTGGTCGACTTCAGTTGTCATTCAAACTTAAAGGATGTTTAATAAAACCACTTTCAGCAGGAAAAACATGGTGGCGCCCGAAGAGAGGACCTGCTCCTCAATTTGTCATTTTTGTCACAAATCGTACAAAACAATGACATACTAATATTTTCATGTATTTATAATCACCTAGATGTACCATTTTTCCATGACCCTTTAATGAGCCCTTCCATGTATGTTTACATGAGGAGCTGCTCCTTGTTTTTACAGGAGCCCAGAGTGGACATACCAAACATCTTTTGAGTTTTAATGACAACTGAAGTCGACCAGAGCTTCTCCTGTGAGGTGAGGGACACAACATGCCACTTCACCTCTAGATGCCACCAAATCTTACGCACTGCACCTTTAAAAGCAGCCTGAACTTTTCCCTGACGACACCCTGAGACACAAACTGATCAATTCATGCAAAACATCTCCCCCTGAGCCTTTCCCTCCCATCATGCACTTCATCATGTCTTTCTGCCGAGGCAATAATCTCTGCAACAGCAGAGAAGGGGAGATGTCTGTGGGGGGGGGGGGGCGGGGACGGGGGCGGGGGGGGGGGGGCA
>JAFBJT010108958.1:20714-33623 GCA_016785325.1 Chascanopsetta lugubris
TGTGATAAATAAAAGAAGTGAGTCAGAGAATAAGAGAAGAGGAAACAGATAAACCGAATCTGTTATTCGGTCACACAGTGGGACAATACAGGCTGTCCTGAACTGTAGCTTCCAGACGACATCACACACACACACACGCACACACACACACAAATCCAAATTGTGCAGTGCCCTATAATGAGGTTCTGAGTGCAAGTAAATATTGCCTTATTTATTCATTCTCATTTCAGCAGCATGAGTGGTGCTCAGAGTCGACTCCAACAATTGGAAGACACAGGGAAGGAAGTGTTGTTGTGGAGCAGATCAATGGAGTCTCTGATTAGAGACGAGAGCAGGTACAGAAATCAGCTTAGCTCAAGGTCGCGTCTCAATATGATCCACTTTGTGAGAGACATGTCTGCAGCCGTTAAGTTTGTGGCTGCACATTCTCAAAGGTCGATTCCGTACGTGCACCAATTCCATCTGCACATCGAACTGTTTGAATTCTTTCAGCACATCCTTTAACTTAATCCTTGCTTCTTAGATTCAACTTCTTAAAAAAAAGAAACCAAGCAAGCTGTCTACGCGCCCACAGACATTCAGTGTTTCATTTGGACATTTGATCGCTTCCGTTTCCGTAACATTTGAACGACCCGGCAGCCGGAGCTCTGAGGCAGCTGTGAGAAATCAATGTATCCAACGATGTGATAACCACAACAGTGTGTTCAGGACAACAGCAAAGGCTTTGTCAAATGTCCTCTTCCGCTTGCGCATGCACAATGATTTTTGAATTGACATCATCACCACATTAGGACAAGATTTCCACTACAACAGCTTTGACAGGGAATAAGTGAAAGAAACGATGAATGTCAATCTCTTTTCTCATTTTATGGGCCATTGGACCTTTAGTGGTATGGCATAATATTGATTACAGTATCACAAAAACAACAGTACTGATGATAACAAAAATAATAAATAAATAAAATAATAATAATAATAATAATAATAATAATAATAATGATAATAATAATAACAACAACATGACATCTATCACAGGAATGTTTTTTTAAATCCAAAAGAAATACCATATTTCAAAAAACGCTATTTTAACTATGCACAGCACTGTATAATAATGAATGAAAAAAAACTATGTGCGGAGCAGAACGAGTCAAAAGAGGCTAACTGGATTACTTATTCTTTCTGTTGGGATCAAAAGAAGCTGGAGCTGGAGCAGCGCTGTTGTCTTGGGGAGCACCGCTGAATGTCCCGTGGAGAGGTGAGTCGACACTTTTATGTGTCGAGTGTGTGAGGAGGGTGAAAAGATAAAAGAGCAACTCCCTGTGCCACATTACTTATTCTCTCCCCAAAAATACAATCTCTACTCCAGGTTTGTGTAGCAATGCAAATAAGGACTTAATACTAGAATTGTTATGATGAAATATTAGTTACATCATTTACATGAGTCTTTGATACAGTGAAGCCTTAAACATCAGAGATGTGTTTTTTCCGTTTGTCGATATAATATAAAACCAAAGCCCTTGATTTTATTTCATTTTGAAAGTGCCATTGCCATCCCAGTCCTTTGTTGTTGGTCAGGATGTTAACAAAGAGTCATATGACCAGAGAGTCTCTACATGTATTATAGACAGCAATTATTATGATCATAAATAAGTCTGCTTATCAGTGAATAATGAGGGAATAATTATGAATGTGTGAATGCTTCGGTCCATCAAAGAACAATGACTGGATGAACGGATAAGTTTATGAAATTATTGATGTATGCACTGGTCATCAGTTTATCAGAGAACCACATTAAAAGGCATCTATGAGAGAGAAGTGTGATGGGGCGGGGCAAAGTTTGACTTCCTCCCTTTATTTTCAGGGTTTAGATTATCAACCTGTCGCTGAATTTCATCAAAAGGTGTCTGGGAAGTAGCAGCTATAGGTGCATTTTGTGGAAGGACTGGACCTGGCAATATATGCTCGGCCCCCATAGTCAGATCTGGTTAAGTATAGGAATTTTTTAATATATGCACCATCCCATTTTTAAGACGGAAGATAACATGATGAACATTTCTCATTACAGAGGTGCATTTTTTGACAGAACTGCACCTGCAAAGATAAGCTCCTCCCCCCGCTGAATGATAAGTAGATGTAGATATTTTATATAAGATCGAAACAGCAAAAATGATCCAATTATTACAGAAATTGACGTCTGAAATGAGACTAAACAGAGGTGGACCATATTTACTTTTGCCTTTTCAATAATCTGATATATTTTATCCAAAAACACTCCAACGCTTGTATCACCTCACTCGCAGAATGCGTCGTATTATATCTTCTATCTTATCTCTTCTTCACACCCCAGCGGTGCAAAGGTTGCCTGATCCTCTTGAGCTCCACACCTTCAGAGCAAGTAGAAATTGGATCCCAAGGTTCACGTGCAAAAGAGATTATCTGGGATGATTGCACCAGAAAAAAAAATTGTGAGTGGAGTGGAGCGGCGCTCTGCAGCCTATACTGAGCAGCGCGGTGGAGTAAATGGCGCAATAACCTTTAACTACGTGAAGAGAAAAACATGTAAATAGGATGATTTGGAGGCATCCTGGTGGCTCACAACAACGGCCGACTCAACACGTCATGTGTTTCTACCCTTCTCTGTCGCAGCACATTCAAAAGTCACCACAGAAGCGATTTGTGACAATATTTCATATTTAAAAAAAAGGGGAAAAAAAGAGTCACAGTTGCTTGAACGGGCGAGTATGAAATGTCTGCTGTCGCACAGAGGAGAGGGAAAACATTTACTGTGCTGGGGAAATCAAAACGACACCGAAGACACCAGAGAAGTGGAGGCAATGATCCCACACCCATCTCTTGTCCTCTTGTGTCTCACTTGATAAAAGCTGAACTCCTCCCATCGCCGGCTCTCTGTTGTCCTTCACTTGAATACACTGCCTTAAGGGGTTTTTGGATGTCTTAACCCTTAGCCCAGCGTTCTGTTGTTTTTTCTTAGAATCTGAACACGGTCTTTTACACAGTCTTGCCCCCGCTGAGCTGCGCAGAGGAAGGCCCTCGTCTTATTCACAGTCTGTGCACATGAATCTATTCAAGCCTGAAGGGCTAACTCTTCACCAGAGCAGCCTTCCCATTGAAACCAGGTGACAGCCTGATGATTGAACATGACTGATTATATGCACAACACTGTCCCTTTTCCATCCCGACTAGTGTGTCATTTCATCCCCAGACCATGACTGTGTGGGAACGTATGCTCATGTTTTCCCTCCACGGTAAAACATAAGAGCGCCGATACGAGAGAAATTGAAATATTTCAGCAAATTGATAAGGTGAAATTTGAATGTTGCAGCTGAATATCACCCTGCCATGCAGCCGGGATTTAAATAGAAACATTATTGGATGCACAGAATACCCATTAAAACATGGACAAAGTAAATATAACTTCTTTAAGTTTCCATTTTGAATCAGTAGGTTCTCCTAAATAATGATCCACAAGCAAAAAGGAGGAATAATGTCCAACCTTCTTAAACAAGACACAGCGATATGACACGTGCAGCACTGACAGCAAAAAAAACCCTTCACTCATGTGTCGACATGCATGTGTTACCATGGTAACCAAGTCATCTGCATAAAAATACATACATACATTGCTTATTGCCCCAGTAAATGGGAAATGGGTCGCACGGGGAGATACAGCTGCACAAGAGACCACACACATACTGCACGGTAGCACTATTGCAATCACACACCATGATTACATTCAGATTTGTTTGCATCCCGGATGGATTCCGGCCGGTCAGAACAAAAAATTGATGCCATATAAGAAACAGAAGATACAGAATTGTGTATATGGGCGATGTTGAACGCAGCATGGATGTGTCCCTTTCACTTCCATTTACAAACAATCTCAATGGCCGAGCATCTGATGTCACATGATACTCGAAGTTAGTTTTCCAGGTTTTTCTTAAAGGTGCAGTGTGTAGGATTTTGGTAAATATGTCGCTTCTATCTCTAGAGATACAATTTTCTATAGACATTTTATAAATGTAAAATCCCCCTAATGTATGACTTGATTTTTACATAACCATAAATACATAAACGGCCTTTAATGCATATTCACACTTGTAGCAGGTCCACCCGATAGGGTCCGCCATGTTTTTACGATATTCCTGAGTGGACTTACTAAACATCGTTTAGCGAGGTTCTCCTGCCTGCTCGGAAGGATATGGGTGGGGTGATGGATACAACGTGCAACTTCCCCTCTAGATGTCACCAAATCTCACACATTGCACTTTAAGTCCTGAGTGAACTAAACCAAAAAAACAACAGATCAGACATCCACCGCTCTTAAAGGATCATGAGGAGCCTGATCCAAACTGACGCATTGAGCAAGACGACGCCGGGACTCACCCTGCACCAGTCACCAGTGCATCATCAGAGAAACACTGATTTACATTTGCTTTCATACTTGCAGGACAATTCGGGGTCTCAGATTGGTTCAAATCAGCAAGACTTTGAGGAGTGGGAGGAAATTCTCTCTCTCTCTCACACACACACACACACACACACACACACACACACACACACACACACAGACAAACAGAATGGGAGTTTATCCCAGCAACCCGTTTGCTGTGAGGAAATAGCCTGAACCACCACTGTGCTGCAAGTGCTGGTCATATCACCTGATAAAATCCCGCTCACAGCCCCCCCCCCCCCCCCCCCCCCCCCCCCCCCCCCCCCCCCCCCCCCCCCCCCCCCCGGGATGTTGCCCGAATCTTGTGGTACAGGTTTTTGAAAGTGGCTCAGTGAGATGACAGGTGGACATGAATGCTAACACGACCGCGGCTGTTGTCTATTCTGCATGCGGAGCAACCGTCTGTCGTGGAATTTATTCCATGCATCACCAAGTGTTTCATCAGATCACATATGTTGGCAGCCATGACGGCGACGTTCCCTGCATGCGTCGCATCGATAGATATCACGGGCGACCGATCTGAAATTTGATCTGTTAAATGTGTCCAAACCGCTCGGTCACGGAGCCTCCAGAAAAACACCCCACTCAAAAACAACATCTCCGCTCAGAACCATAGACACCGAATATTAGAGTTTCTCCACAGCCATGTCGGGGAAAACGTGGAGCTGCAGGGGAAACTTCCCCAAGATGCATCACGGAGAAGTGGGAGCCATCTGACCCGTGCGGGCGATGCAGCGGCGATGAGCCAGCTCGCACCGGGTCACCGAGAGAAGCTGAGATGAATGTGTTCCTAAAAATTCCCCGTCCTTCCCGGTCAATGTAAAGGACACAGGCCCGGTCTGACCTCCCCCGAGAGCCACCGCCGTGGACTTCACTGCTCATTCACAGCGGCTGCAGGACACTAGAGTGGCGCCGGAAAGAGGACGCCGCCGGTGCCCTCAGATTCAATCAAACCGCATTGCGCACACACACATTGGCATTTTCCTCCATGTAGGCAAAATATAGAAAGAATTAATGCCGTGCAAAAATATTTACAGTGGTGTGTAAATGAATAAATTGTTTCCTCTTCTCGAGGGATTCCGCTGCTGCATGTTTGTCTCTGATTCATTTGCCCCAAGTGATGCATGTTTCATTAGAACCCACTTGGTCTGTGTTTTCCCACACACAACACAAATTATGAATAAGCAGTGCTGCACACTTACATCGCATTTACGCCGCTACTTCAAGCCACTTTAATTCAATGAAGCCACTATACATATGTTAAAGGTGCAGTGTGTACGATTTGGTGACATCTTGTGGTGAAGTTCCCATGGTAGAACCCATGGCAGACATTTATTGATGTGATCGGAATGTGAGGCAGATCTCAACTAACACGACAAACAATGTTTTAGAAAATAATGACTAACAGCAGCTTTAAGTAAATAACAAGTGCTTCAAACGCAGTTTTACTATTCAGGGCAGTTTCTGCATTCTGAAAAAATAGACTTGACATTCCTTCACTTTCAAGTTTTTTTTTTCCACCTTTGGCCTCAATTAAACCTCCAAAAATCCCCCACAAATATTTCTATTGGGCAAAAAAAGCCTCTATGGCCTTAAAATGGGTAAAACGGTTTGGACTTGAATTGTCCAGTGTCGCCACACTGACCCTCAGACCACCTCCCTCAGGCTCTGCCCCTGCAGCCGGTTATTAAACACACAAGAATCTCTGCTTTTGCCTCAGTATTTCAGCCATGGACAACCTGTGGATCAGCAGGAGGAGGAGCCAATGCTGCAGCAAATCCTAAAAGTGGATTTTCTGATATTATGAACTCAACAAGGTTAAAATGTTGATTTTTCATTGGGTGGGGTCATTAAACCATCGTCACCTGCAAAGCCCCCAGCGAACTGTTCCAAACTTCAGCTGTATGTTCTCCGCGCACGACCGATGTCCACCAGCTGTCAACGTGAGGAGGGGTCATCGGACATCATCAACCCCTTATTATTTACTGTCACTCTGATTATGCGACTGGTCAGTCACGGCGAGATGAGGAGGGGAGCGCGCCACATCAGCGTCCTGCCTCGCGCAGTTTGTCATGTTGCGTTTAATGACATCGTTATGTTGATCCATGTGGCAGCGGCAGATATTAGCTGACACAATATGATGTATGGGAATGCATGCGGTGATGTCAGTGTATATATTAAGCCTAACGGAGCGGAGAGAGAGCGGGGCTCCTGGACGCGCGCACAAAAGTCTCATAAATAATGGAGAAACGTGTTACTGTAAAGGTTTAGCTGTCGTGTAGCATTTTACATTTGAATAGTGTGAAAAAATGTTTAAAGTCCACTATTCAACCTCCTCCTCGGGAAGTATGGCTGTACAACATGCGAGTCTGAGCCTCAGGTCATGTATGTTCAGGGAGCACTGGGTTGCATACATGTATGTATTATAACAGTCACTTGTGGACATGTGAATACGGTAGAGGAAATGATTTTGTAAAATGAGGCAAAAAAGAAAATGCAAACAAGAACATTCAGATGTAGATTAACAATCACTATCGCAGCTGAAGGGGTACAGAGTGTCTGAACTGGTGGTAGAGTCCGAAGTTTTTCATTACCTCATCCTTCCTTACCAAACACACAGATTTAATTACCATTTAGTTTGTCCATTCTGGGCTACTGTTAAAACATGGTGGTCCAAAATGCTGACCTATATTAAGGGAACCTGATATAAATACACTTAAGAACATATATAATAAGAATAGTTATTTCATATTCATTTTCCAACGAAAAATTTGACATGACATGAGAATTAGAATGTTCAGAATGAATAAAAATAGTGAAAGTTTGCTAAAGTTGTATGTAGAAAATATACAACTGTACAAATATTGTTAACATGGGATGTTATGTGTCGATATATCTGCACTGGTGTTGGACAAGGAAGGAAATGCATGTAATGAATCTGATATCACTGGTATCGCGCATCCGTTTCCTTTAAATTGTCCAACACTGATCTTTTGAGTGGCAGCAAAACACATAAATAAGAATTATTTTCTGCTTGATTTCATTTAATATTAGACTTTGTTTCTGCTGTTGCAGGACAAATGCATCCTCAGAACAAATTCACAAAGTGTTTTTCACACATTAAAGCTTTGCACTAGTGCATCTCTGCCCCGTACTAATCCAGTTTAGGTCTTATCTTTAGCCACAAACGGAAACTACTGTGACATGAGAGAATAAGATTTGATCAAAAGCAAATGTGGTTGACTGGAAAATCAAAGGAGGTGAATGCTGAGTACAGTGCAAAGTGAATATCAGCTGCTGGACAATTAAATACAATATGATAATTTCACATTTATTTGGAATATATAAATATAGTATATTATTTGATACATGTAAAGCAGCAATTTGAATACCAGGGGTAAAAGTGAAATCAGAAATGTGTTTCCTGCTCTCTGCTGCTGAGAGAAACAATCGCTCATGCGGCTGTACGTTGGTGTGAGCTGTCGGATGCATGTGTGTGAATGGAGACGTCCGAATGACTTTTCAGATCGCCATCTATTCATCGAACACGAAACATGCAAACACGCTTATGTGCATGTTTATCGCATGCATCGCCCGATGGTTCCCCCCTCAGGCAGACTCAGCATGGGGGCTAATTATTGTGAGGCACTGGCTTGGAGCTGAAAGCGAAAACTATAATAAACGTGAGGGAATTTAACTCCTGCAGCGCACTGAGCCTTTTTAAACAACAATGAATTTAATTATACAGTATTGTCTAATAGAATCAAACCAGCAGGGGGCATGGATGTGTATTGGACACGTGTCCACTGACGGTAAACTATAAACGAGTACACTCACGATCGGTTAGAGGAGTGAAAGCCAAACGAATTAAATTGCAATCGCCACCTGGTGGCCAGGTGGAATTTAGTTCGGAAGTCCTGTTCCCACCATGACCATGAGTGGGTCATTTGTCATCAAATGTGCTGTGTTTACCTCGTCATGTAACCTTGCACAATGCACCTTTACTTGCTGTTCATAGGAGGTTAACGAGAGGTTATGGATCAGTCATTCTTAGACTGTTAAAGATCCTCACGGGCAAAAAAGATACTTCAGGTTCACTTCAAACTAAACACAGTGTTGCAGCTCAATCTCAGAAAGCAGAGGAACAGACAATGGGATGTTTGTTTTTAAAAACCAATTTCTCTGACGGAGGGAATAATACAGAGTGTTTTTAGGATTCAGGGATACTTTGTTAGCTGTCTGGAAAGTCATTCATCAACACTATGATAGCCAAGCACTATAATGTAAATGTCAAGTATCAACATTTTTCTATTTGCTGGTTGTTGCTGTTGTCTTTTTGTCTTATGTGTCTTTTGAATGCGACTGCAAAAGCTAAGAAAAACGAATGAATAAATAGATGAATCGGGTTCATGTATTATTCTGCACTGACCATCCCTGTATAGAGTGAATCAAATCATTGTAATAGTATTTTTTCTCAAAGTGATGAAAAGTGTACAATCATTCACTGGATTCTATTATGGAAAAGTGTCGTACTTTAAAACATAATGTACGTTACGCATGTGTATGAACAAGCGTTACTGAATATTATGGCATATTGTTATGTATGCACTTAGATCCTGGCAGACTGAAGTGAACCAGCGGTGTCATAACCTACAGATGGACTGATATATTTAAATCAGCATGTGAAAGTTGCAGTAAATTCCATCTCACCTGCCTCAGTCTCTTAGCTCCTGTTACAACACACTGCTGCTGCACCTCTTTAGAGGATACACATCATGTTTGTGTATGTATGCATGCATGCGTATGTGTGTGTGTGTGTGTGTGTGTGTGTGTGTGTGTGTGTGTGTGTGTGTGTGTGTGTGTATGTGTGTGTGCGTGTGTGTGTGTGGATGTGTGGACTTTGCATGCATGCGTATGTGTGTGTGTGTGTGTGTGTGTGTGTGTGTGTGTGTGTGCATGCATAAATGTAATTCAATCACTGCAATCTGTTGATAAGGCCCAGGTTTAGTGCCAGTTATACTGGAATGAATGTGATGTAAATAGTCTTGATGGCTGCTATGAATGAGTGATGTTCTCGAGCAACTGTGTGTGTGTGTGTGTGTGTGTGTGTGTGTGTGTGTGTGTGTGTGTGTGTGTGTGTGTGTGTGTGAGTGAGTGTGTGTGTGTGTGTGTATAAATGGGGTTTCTCTGCAGCTGAAGGAATCCCATGTGAAAATGTGCGCTTCTGTCAGGCAGAGGGGGAGAGACTATTTTTCATTTTGCAGTTTTCAAAGAAACCTCATTATGACGAACAGGGACAGAGGTGTTGAGTCAATAGTGGCAGGTCCATTATTGGATTCACATGCACCAGAAGTCAAATGGTGACTTACCGCACTGGGATTGAAATATTTTTGTCACAGTTGAATTTGTCTGCCCAGTACAAACACAGATGTAAACACGTTGCGAAATGATACACACTGTTGTAACCGAAGCTGTAACAGGCACTGTGAGGCAATGTTTAGCGCCATCGCCAGTTGGTCCGAGGGTTGGAATCGTTTGTTCTATCTGGACGTCACATGATCTCTCCGGGTCCGCTTTGGTCTCCACCGGGTGATTTGGCTACATCCCACAGTTCAAGGACACGTAGATTGAAACCTAAAGTGCCCATACTGGTGCAAATGTGAGAGGTAATGTGTAATTAATGATGGTATTATTTTCAGATGGACAAGCAGATCACTGATAAAGAGTGAATTAAGCAAACAAGACCATAAATGAGCTCGGCCAAAATCTGCACACTGCACATTTCATGAGAAACGTGTGGTTTTTGAATGAGGGTCGATGGAGTCAAAGACTTCGTTTGGGCCAGCCCCTGCTGGATCTCCATGGTATTACACCATCCAATAGGCCATCCTGTATAAATGAATCTCTGCTCTGAACTACGGGAATTTCTGTCATCAGCATATTTTTGCAGAGGAAAAAATGTTTCTTCTTTGTTGTTACTGAACCAGTGAGTCATGGTTGGAGGCTAAAACTTTGGAGGGTTATTAAAAACACAAGTGAAGTGATGAGAGAGGCCAGACCTTTGTGGCCTGGGGCTCTTAACTGCTCTGTGTTCACAACAGCCAGCACTGGTGTAACAGCTTAAATACAGTTGTGCAGCTGCAATGCAGATGAAAATGGATTCTCAGAAACATCCCACCACTCTTATGAAATATGAAATCAAGGTACAGCCTAGAGTCTATTGTGTTATGATCACTTGGCTGTAAAATCTTCAGTTATGTCACCTGTATCATGAGCAGCAATTTCTCATCTGAATCTGTCCACGCCCCAAAGAAAATGCTTATCCAACGCAAACCAAACACACGTTCAAAAAATGATGGTAAACAGCCCTGGAATAACAAGTAACCCAAAATAAACAAATAAATTCATGACCTTCGTTGGTTTGACCCTGCTTTCCTCAAACTTTCCTCATCTTGCAGAGTTTAATATTACTCAACTTTTCCCTCCCGTCTCTGGGTCAACAAAGATTATGTAGAAAAAGATATTTGGTGATCCCACTATTTCCTCAGGGTGCTGATGATCTGTCCTGGGGGCAGCTCACTTTACTGTATATGACCCGGCCCTGGACTCAGCTTAACTCCATAAGACTAAAGTAGCATTCCATTTCCGAAAACTCACTTTTAAAATACATGCAGACCTGCTGTTGTGTGCTCATGCATAGGGGTCCGACCTATCCTCCCAGTGTGTGTGTGTATATATATATATATATATATGATGCCTATATTAGGAATAGTTTATAAAGTTTTATGAGGTCCAATGATAAAGTTGCATGCTGCAGCTTCACACGCCTCACCTCACCTTCTTCTCAAAATGTTGCTTGATTTACTGTGGAGCACACGAATGCTTTGTAAACAGATATTCATTTTTTAGATTAATAATATCACAACGTTGTAGATCTACTGTGTGTATTGTACTGTATGCACATTGTACCACATGCTCCTGCTGTAAATATGTTAGATGTATCCACAGATCCTATTTTATTTTTATTATTTTTCAATTTTATTTTTATAGACTTTATATTTAGGGTACCCCTGTTGTTTTCCCCCTTAGCACCACCAGAGTTGTCCTTCAATCTCGTTGTACATTGTGTATAATGACAATAAAGGCATTCTATTCTATTCTATTCTATCTTAGAAAACTAGACTCAGAGAAAATCTTTGTACAATGTCCAGAGGTGCAATTCAAAAGCTTCTTCTATATCCATTCCATCCAAGCGGCAACCTCCTCAGCTGACAGATGCTTCTATTCTATTGAGGTTTGAAGCTGTGCATAATTGGGGGCGTGGCCTCTTGAGTGACACCTGGGCTGACCTGGCAGGTGCTGTGGATGCACCCCAGCACCACCTGTGCTCTGCCTCTTTGCCCGGATTTTGGATGATACAGGAAGTAGGAGGAGTTAGTCATCGGCAAGTGAACCGCCCACAGCGAGCCTCATAAACACTCTGCACACGGACACCACGTCCATCTCTATTTGCAGTCTGTGATTTTATCTCACTGCATACATACATACATACATTTTATGCCAGTTCAGGAAAAACATTTTTTTTTCCACTGCTCCTCTGACACTTGAAATGAGGAATAATGATATAATATATGAATCACTTTCAGAAGTTAACTAACCCAACAATATGAAGTAGTTTAACTTACAATTGCTCACGAGGGCCATTATTCCCCTCGAAATGCTTTATTTGATATTCTATGTATGATTTGTTGAAAACACAACTTTTATATATTCAAAATGCAAGACACGGCAGAGACTATCTATTCTGATATGCACAGGGTTGTGTGTGTTTTCTATACTGCCCGTGTTTTCCAGCATGTCTCTCGGCAGGGTGTCTGTCTATGCCGACCCTGCAGGGGGTCTTCGCTCGGACTATGTGTGAAAGATCACCAGAGGGGCCATTTCAAAGGTTTTCACACTGAAGATATGAAAAACACTTAGGGGTGATGGAGGTCATCAGGGGCAACTATTGATAAAACATCTCCGGAGCCTCTAGGCAAAGTGCCCGTGTTTTAATCTACCAACATTTATGAAATATGTTCAGGGTCAGAGAACAAATGAGGCAACTTGAATTTGCCATTTGTGATGTCAGATATATTATTAGAGCGATATTTACTTTTAAAGTACGTCTCAGGAAAGAGGTGACATGCACACTCCTGCATAAATTAATTTACAGAAACCGCTGTATAAAAAAAATGTAATCAAAAAGTACTTGAATATATTGAGGATTCTCTCAGGCTCTTGAAAATACCAGAGATGGTGCGCTCAGAAAAATGTTATTCATTAAGTTTCATACTGGAGGAAACGGCTACCTCGTGAGGAGTTGTGTTTGAAATGGTTTTGGGTCTGATCAGGAAGTGGAGTGTGTGTCCTGCCCGGGGGGGGGACCTCTTTTAAAA